>SCLG01000493.1:68915-82405 GCA_004367875.1 Oikopleura albicans | reverse complement strand
CCAAGTAAGGGTTTTTTTAACATAAATCATGGTTTGTTGGCAGAGACCCCCCGCTGGCACATTTTTTTTTTCGATCGAAAAAAGTCTTTTTACAATATTTTACTGGGAAATCATGTTTTTTGGCGGCTTGGCCTTATAAGCCAATCTCACACATACCTCGTAATCAGTTATCGTAACAACTGTCGTGCTCATAGAGTTGAAAGATAATTGAAAATTGTTTTATGTTTCGGTCTTAAAAATCTAACGATAACAAACTTTGTTTGGATAACTGGTTAGTGGGTTAAAAAGTTGCTCAGATCTCATAAAAAAATAAAATTAAGCAAATATATCCCCTGTAAAGATTATCGCATTCCAGTTCAGGCACTTTTTGCAAAAGAGGACATTGATGGCGGTACGGAGCTAGTTTGGGACTATAATTACAGCAAAGATGATCTCATCAAATTTATGAAATGTCGATGTGGGTCCGATTATTGTCCCAATAAGAACCAGGCAGCTTAGAAAAACAATACTCTTCATTTTTTTAGTTCTAATTTTTATCTTGGAAACTGTTTATTTACTGCCGTGTATAAAATTTCTCGAAAGTCAGATTGACAAAAGACAGTTCACGCCTCGTTCTCAAAGGATACTCTAGATTTTTATAGTCAATTGAAAATTTCATATACCCCCATGTAAATAATATACCCCGGAAATTAGACCGCACTTGCGGTTCATAAAATTTATATCGTTATAAAACTATAAAATTATGTAATTTCCCGAACTTTTTTTTTTGACGAAAGATATCTATCATTGATAAATATCTTTCGCCAAAAAAAGTGTTCGTAAAATTACATAATTTTATAGTTATATAATAATATAACTTTCATGAACCGCAATGATGGACTATCATTATTATATAAAGTTCACATACAGGGGGTCTCGCATTAAGAGGCGATTCTAGTTTATACGGTATAAATTATACCAAAGTCCTCTTTTGTCTCTTAATCGGAATTTTTTTTTATTAAACCGTTTAATTTGCATTTTTTTTTTTTAGAAAGATTCATAAAATTCCAATCAAGAGACATAGTTTATATGTGACTTATTTTGAGTTATGTGCCTTAATATGAGACGTCCTGTATTAAGCATGTAGTTTTAGTTTACCGCCTGCACTCAATACTGGTTTAACCCTTTGGGCCAAGCAGACTAGTAATTTGGTTTAAATTAAATAGGACTGACCTACCGGTTTTTATAACCGGTCAAAGTCGCGAACTGCAATAATGGTGTGGGCGTTAAAAAAAACTCGTACATGATTTTCTGAGGCATTTCATTCTGTACAAATCTTCAAGTAGAATAAAAGATATCTTTCTTGTTAATTTTAAATATGGACTTTGAGTTTTTATTATTAAAGTACAACTATGTTTAATGAGTTTTTTTTGGTTTTCCAGATTGTACAAATGGACCTCGATAAACCCCAAATTTTGACTTATGCCGAAAAAAGTCTAAATTATACGGTTCATTGTGCGCGTTGGGTTCCAAGTTCAAATCGTTTTATCACACTTGGGGAGAGGCCCAGAGGAACCGGTGCATTTCAAATTTACGAACTAGATGGCCCCGAAATTAAAGGTCGGCTTTCTGAAAGTTAAATTTTTAAACGAATTTCTGGAGTAAACCTGGAGAATGTTTTGGAAACGTGATAATGCGTGGCCTTAACTCCTGCAAGCTGTTGATACAAATAGTTTCACACCTGCGCTCCTTTTTTCATCGCCTATTGCGCTCCTGACAGTTCCATGACAGTGTTGCTTGATACAAATGGGTCAGGCTCTAATTATTTCAATAATTATAAAACCAAAATGATTCGATAGCTTTTAAATATTTATCGGAATTATTAGACACGGTCGCTTTGGAGTATACTAAGAGATACAAAATTAAAAAATTATTATTTTTTATCTCTTAGTATACGCCAAAGCGACCGTGTCTAATAATTCCGATAAATATTTTAATATTTAATTAAATAGGTAACCGGCCAATTATCAATTTCCGGTTAATCTGACGTTAATCTTGAAAAAAAAATTATGAAAGGCATATCAACTGAATACAAAAGCCCGATCGTGGATAACTTTTATCAATTTCGAGACATTAACTTTTTTGAAATAAATAAATAAAAACTGTCATATGGCGCTGTCGGGAGCCCAGGAGTTAACTTATGATGTAGGGGCCTAAAACGGTCATTTCCAGCCATTTAGTATACTTTTGTCACAGTAGAAAATGGAAAGCGCCCGTAATGGGAATAAACATAATGAGAATAACCGTCCGTAATGCTAATAATAATTTTATTGATATATGTGTAAAAAGCCCTCACAGTATCGGTTGATTCTGAAAAGACCGGTGCATTTCGATGCGGGACATTTAACGCCTCAGATTCCCGCCAAATTGCCGTTGGGGATTTTTTGGGCAAAATGAGCATTATTGACCTTGAGTCGCATCAAAAGCCGGTTTACTCCTGTGACGCTCATAACGGAATAATCAACAGTATTGATGGGTGTGCGGGCACCAGGGGTTATGGACCGCCGGAAATCGTCACAGGCGGCAAAGACGGGTGTGTCCGAGTTTGGGACCCGCGACAAAAAAATGTACCCGTAGCCGAAATCGAGCCCGAAGATGACCTGAAGGAAAATGCCCGAGATTGTTGGACGGTTGCTTTCGGAAATTCGCATTCCGCAGACGGTACGAGATTTAACTCCACAGGCTCCTTAGTGGTATATACAGTCTTTACTCATTTTTCGGCCAAAATGGGGCCAGAAAATTGGTCCTTTTTGTGACGATGCTCCTTTTTCTGTAATGCATTGCAGTCCAAATTTGGTCGAAACGCTCTTGCGACGTTGTTAAGCTTTAAAAATTTCAGTTTCCTTTATGTTTATATTTTTCGCATACAATTTAACTAGAATGGTCTGGTTATAAGGCCAAGTCAGTTTTTTGTTAGCATTAATGCCATTTTTTCATAGAAATCATGCCTTTTTCAACATTTTTTTCCGAACAGGCTATTTTTAATGGTTATAAGATCAATTCATTATCTGGGATTGACCTAACGATTAAAAATAGCATGTTCGTAAAAAATGATGAAAAAGACATGTTTTCTATAAAAAAACTGACATTAGTGCAAACAAAAAACCTTGACCTTATAACTAGACCAGTCTAATTAAATTTAATGAGAAAAAAACACAAACATAAAGGGAACAGAAATTTTTATAACTTATAGCCAAATCCCCTCTATTTATTTTTTTATTATTATTATCATTTTGTTTTTTAGACCGAATGATTGCGGCTGGTTTCGACAATGGCGACGTTAAACTTTTCGATCTTAAAAATATGAAGATTCAATGGAGTACAAACATTTTAAATGGCGTTTGCTCGCTTCAATTCGACCGTCTCGGTAAACAAGAGTTAATTTGGTTGAAAAATATATATTATTGCTATTTTTTAAGACATAAAAATGAACAAACTAATTGCGACCTGTCTCGAAAACAAGATTCATTTGTGGGATTTGAGAACACNAAAATTTTATAAGTTATAACTAAATCCCCTCCTTTATTTATTTTTATTATTATTATACATCCCCTGAGCTGTTATCTTGCAACTTTCGCATGAAAAAATCCGCAAGATAACGGAGCGAACGGGGACATCTGCAAGATAACAGCGCAGTGCTTAACACATAAAGGAAGGGATTACTTGAAAATTGGCCGAAAAATCCGCAAGATAACGGAGCCAACGGGAAAATCTGCACGATAACGGGTGACAAGATAACAGCTCAGGGGTGTAATTTTGTTTTTTTTAGACCGAATGATTGCGGCGGGTTTTGACAATGGCGACGTTAAACTTTTCGATCTTAAAAATATGAAGATTCAATGGAGTACAAACATTTTAAATGGCGTTTGCTCGCTTCAATTCGACCGTCTCGGTAAACAAGAGTTAATTTGGTTGAAAAACATATATTATTGCTATTTTTTAAGACATAAAAATGAACAAACTAATTGCGACCTGTCTCGAAAACAAGATTCATTTGTGGGATTTGAGAACACAACATAAGACGGACGGTTTCGCCCATCATGTCTACGAACATGAGAGGTAAACATAATAAACGAAACAAAAGATTATTTTAACCTGTAAATGCCAAAACACACTGTGTGTCACAATTAACCTTTTTTTGTTATTGATCGACATAGATATCAAAAAGAGAAAAATGTGATGACGGTAAATGTGATGACGGTAATTGTACACTCTGATTGTTTCTGCCGCGATTTTTCCATCACTTGTGATTTACAGGGGCGCCGAGTAAGGGTAGGTTTGTGCCTTGAGTAAGACTAGGTTTTTCAGAAAAAAAATGTGATGGACGCCAAGTCACGCTAAAATAACGAAACCTACCCTTACTTGGCGCCTCCTGTATTTTGGATAGTGGGTGTGATTTTCCTGATTTTGAAAATAAAAAATCACATACTTAATTGTAACAAGAAACAACCGTATTAAAAAAATCTTGTGATTAATTTTTGTAATTTAGTAATTTTATCACGGGGAAAAACTCACATGATGAAAAAACACACAACCATGGGAGTTTTTGTCACAAGATTTTTTTGAGCGCAAAAATCGGGTCCCTTTTTATTTGGATTTTAAGTGATGTACCGACCGTGGTCTATGAGTTAAAAAATGTCCTTGGGTGGCTAACAACACTTTACCTGTCAACACAACTTTGAAAACTTAAACTCATTTTTAGCCACGAGAGCAATAGAGGTACCACCTGTTGGGCAACAGCTCATCTTCCCCAAAATCGTGACATTTGGGCGACAACAGGAGGAAACGGAACGGTACGTTAACACTGTTATTTAATGTTAACAAATGCGGAAAAGAGAAAGAAATATTGTTAAAAAATCGTGTACAGGCGGGCCTGGTTATAAGGTCTCAATTTGTGACCGTTGTAAGTCAAAGTCAGTTTTTTTGAGAAGCATGCTTTTTGGGAAAAAACCTACAAAATCATGTCTTTTTACGCTTTTTGTTTTTTGAAAAAAGACCTCCCCCACCAGCACATTTTTTTTTCTATAGAAATCATGTCTTTTTGAACTTTTTCTTAACACTAAGGTAATAATGTAGAAAAATTTTTATATGGTTAACCATATAAATAAGGTCAAGTCAGTTTTTTGAAAGTGCATTAAGTCAGTTTTTTTTGGAGCTGACCTTATAACCAGACCCGCCTGTATTTTCGAATGTACTTCTGTTTTACAAAATTATTTATTTAGCTAAACGTGTGGAAATATAATTACCCGTCAAAGCGCGTCGAAGAGAGAAACGGGGAGAATTTTGGTTCCATTGGCACCGTCGATTTGGTTCAAAAGCAAATTTTGGCGACTCAACCAATCAGCTCACTCGACTTTCATCCCGACAAGTGTGGGTTGGCCGTTATGAGCGGTTATGACCAGGCTGTTAGAGTCGCACTTGTCACTAAACTTAACACTGTATAGTTCCCAAACTACTTTTGCCATGAATTATATTTTTAATACCTGTGAGATCAGGAAAAAGCGTTATGAAACAGAGAAATATATTCCTGAATCTTCCAACGAGAAAAATAGAATTGTATCCCTACCTCAAAATCGTTACGATTTGTGGTTTGAAAAATCGTAACGATTTTGAGTCATGGCGTCATTTCGTAACGATTTTAAGGTAGGGACTGTAACTCAGGGCGCTCTGGAATATCTCCTGGTATAACATTTAGTAAAATAACATGTCTTCTTTTCAGGAACTGGTTCTTTTGAAGAAAACCCAGATCGGGCGAGATTTTTTCACAGCAACCCTTAAACACATTTCGGCAAAAAAATGCCCGCAGTTGAATTTAAAACTCGTTTTGGTAGATTTTTTGTGAAACGATTAAATAGCTGTCCCAGTTGGCGTTTCTTCAAAAGTCGACATTTCTTATCATTCCACTTCTGCCTCGAATTATGAGTCATTGGTATCAATTAATTTTGTCTGAAAAACTACTTTTTTGATAATATGTTTTAACGAATTTCTACAAAATTTTATTTGGGTCAAGGTTTATTCATACCTTCACCTTCAACCTAATCAAAACGTCCTGTACGGTCTGAGGTAAAATAACGTGCTTCTCGCTTTCTAATAGGCTTAGAAACTAGAAAAGCGAGTAGCGCGTTATTATACCTCATACTGTAAATACCCATACGTAATCCAAAGTAGCTTTTCTTTTAAATGAACCGATACCGCATTTTTGTGAGTCATAAAATATTATATTTTCGTATTGCAAAAATTACGTTTATTTTTATACCGATTTTTAAGTGTGAATTATTTTGTCTAAAAAGTTTAGACATATGATGGAAAATAATGGCGGGACTTCGTAGCTCGTCAAATTATCAATGGCTCTCATCTGATGTTCTTGGACAGGGAGCCACCGGTGGGGTTTATAGGTAGGNGTTAAGTGAGGTTTTCCCACGTATTGGTCGTTAAAAAGAACTCACAATTTTATTTTCAGGGGGTGGAGTAGAAATACTGGGGAAGCGGTGGCTGTTAAAACCTTCAATTCTATTGGACTACAACGACCCGCAAATGTTCAAACGCGGGAATTTGACATTCTCAGGTACTTTTATAGAAATCATGTGTTTTTACACTTTTTTCAGACATTTTTTGTGGATTATAAGGTCCAATCAGTTTTCAGACCTTTGCCTGACAACCAACAACTAGTATTCTCAAAAAATTGTTTACACTTCATGACAGGAGTAAGGGCCGTTTCAAGGTGTTATAGTTAATCTTAGCTTTACTTATATTCAACTGTATTAGAACACATACGGTCAGGGGTCTCTCGATGTGCGCTTTTTACGCAAATTTGTAAGTACCTAACGATGAGCACATTTTTAGACCATGTTTTTTCGGAATTTATCTCTCGATGTGCACTTTTTCAGACCGATGTTTTCAAAAACTTATTTTATTTCACTTATTTTTTAATTTTTAGCTCAAAAACAGCTTCTGTATATGTTTTCTAATACTCTTTCACAAACATTAATATTTTAAGGGCGATTAATCACCCTAACATCGTCCGAATGTTTGGGGTAGAAGAGGAAGAAAAAACCAAAGAATCCGCTATAATCATGGAATTGTGCTCGGGAGGTTCACTGTACAATGTCCTAGAAGAGCCAGAATATATCTACGGGTTAAAGGAACATGATTTACGAAAACTCATCCAAGATGTGACCAGTGGCATGTCATATCTTCGAGAGAAGGTAAGATTTTATCACAATTTTCTTCGGTTTACAAAAATAAAATTTTAAGGAAATTATACATCGGGATATCAAACCGGGTAATATTTTACAATCGGACAAGTCAAAAAATTCGTGTTGGAAATTAACCGATTTTGGAGCGGCCCGACAGCTCCAACAGGACGCACAATTCCAGGTAAATTCCAAATTTTTAGAAAACCACTTTCATTATATAAAAAAACTTGGGGGTCTGGTTATAAGGTCTCAAGTTATGGCCGTTATAAGGTAATGCCAGTTTTATTTAGGAGTAAGGTGAAATTCAATGTTTTTGGGAAAATTTTTTCAAATCATGTCTTTACATTTTTCTTCTATTAAATCATGATTCATGTCTTTTTGAATTTTTTTCCCAGTTATTATGGTGGACAGAAAATTTTAGTCGTCGATTTTTTTAAATGGTTCTAAGGTCAAGTCAATTTTTTAAGTTAGTTAAATCTCTCTTATTTATTTGAAAATTTAGTCGTTATATGGTACCGAAGAGTATTTACATCCTGATATGTATCAACGAGCAGTTCTTCAAAACCGAAATACAACTGGATGGGACGCTACTGTTGACCTGTGGTCTTTGGCCGTTACATTTTATCATGCAGCTACCGGATTTTTGCCCTTTAGGCCTTTCAATGGACCCAGAAAAAATCAGGCAAGTGAACCTAAGGTGGCGGATTTATTGGGATTGAGAGCGTATGCAATTATTATGAACAAAAATAAGTTTTCAAAGGGGCTCTGGTTATAAGGTCACAAGGTAAAATCAAGTCAGTATTTAATGACACTAAGGTCAAGTCAGTTTTTTTAAGAACCATGTTTTAAGAAAAAAAATCTTTAAAATCATGTCTTTTCGCTTTTTTTTTGGATGATTTTGTATTTTCCTATCGGAATTAATTTTTCCTGAATCATCCTGAATCAATTTTTATTATTTCAATTGAAATGTATTTTAGTCAACAATGGGCCGTATGACCAAAGAGCGACCTCGTGGGGCCATTTCTGCAACCCAGAGTAATTCCGTGAATGGGGAAATCGTCTGGGGATATGATTTACCAAAAACCTGCCGACTCAGTGGGCAGTTTAGACGTGCTATTTTCAAGTAAGTACACATAAATATTCTAGCTATATGTAAAAAAGCCAAATTAACTCGTTCTGAAGCATGATTATAATTATTTTATTTTACTGATTTAATTTTTATTAAAGGCTAATTTCAACTCTGATGGATGGCTGTACTTTTGACGAATATTTTCAACTAACCGATCAATTACAAGGTGATTCGATAGAACCAATAAGAACCGGTTTATTTTCGGAATATTTTGAAGTCCATTTTTTAGTCGAGCAGTTGCACTGTTTCTCTAAATTAAAAAAAACCTGACGGAAATATTTGCCAGATAACTGCGCACAGCTTAACATATGTTTTTGAGGCTTGAATGCGGCACTTATGGGACTGAGTACCGTACGTTTCATTATTACAAATGAACCGGTCTGCAAAACTATTTGATCTTATTATAAAATGGATAATATTCAGGTCTATCGTCAGTTTGGACCTTTGAATGTTCAACTTCTCGACTCTTATCAATTTATATGAATCCTAATGGGCAAGTGTCGACGTTTCGCGCGGAATTGCGCGCCGAACTCGCGCGCAGCGACAAGGATGATCGCCGCGAGAAAAACAAAAAATCCGATTTTTTAATTTTTCGCGGCGTTTTGCTGCATAGTGAGGATGAGTTGCCGCTGGATACGAGCGAATCATGCCCGATTATTGCGCTGGGTACGAGTGATAAGGGCGCACTTTATCTGCCGCATACGGCAAAACCGCCAAAAATCGGCAAATTTACGTCGATTGATCAGGATACCCAACTATGTCGGCTTTGTTGCGGCACTTTATATGACATATCTAGAACCGTCGAATATCTCACACAGATTGAAACTGTCGCTACTATAGCTGCGAGAGAAGTACTTCAGGCACAGTGGTACAAAAAATTACTAAATTTAAAATTGAGGCCAATAAAAAAAGGCCATAATTTTTTGTACAGGTACAGGGGGCGTCTGGTCATAAGGTGTGACCGTTTTAAGGTCAAGTCATCTTTTTTGCACTAAGGTCAAGTCATTGTTTGCAAGATAAATCATATCTTTTTTTTCACTTTTTTTGGTTTAAATTTAGAACTCGACATATACGTTAAGAACGACAGGGGTAAAACACTTTATAATTTTTTTTTTATAGAAATCATATCTTTTTGGACCTTTTTTCTTGCACTAAGGTCAAGTCATTTTTTTGGAGTGCGTTAAGGTCAAGTCATTTTTATTTTCTTGAACTAAGGTCAAATCAATTTTTCTGTGAAGCATGTTTTTTGGGAAAAAATCTTTGAAGTCATGTCTTTTTACGCTTTTTTGTGATGAAGACCTCCAATATAGGTTATATTCCGTTTACGGGTATTTTTCAAAAAATGCATTTAGAGACTTGTGGTTTTTCACCCAAGACCTTATAACCACCCGGTGAACGTTTTTCACCACTTCGCCAGGTGATTGAGACGGAGTTGCTCCGACTGAAGTTGCATCAGACTGAAGTGTTAAATGAAATCAGCAGTGCTCAAAGTGTGGCGCAAACTCTGACCGAGCTTAAATTGACTGGTGCCGCTGGGCGTCGATTCAACGGCGTCATTCGAAAACTGATCGAACAGTCGACACTTGTGGTGACACAGAGAACACAGCTAGAAGATACACTTCCCGAATCTGATTTTCCCGCACTGCCGGATCAAATTCATAATCGAACCAGGCAGGCGGCACATGATGCCCGAGACATCGGTTTCAAATCGGTAAACACAAAATCGGGCATATAATATGCCGCATACAGAGGGCTGGTGATAAGGTCACAAGGTGTGACCGTTATAAGGTAAAGTCAGTTTTTGACGAAATGCTTTTTGGGAAAAAGATCTTTAAAATTATGTCTTTTTACAGTTTTTTTTGGATGGAAACTTGCGCGGATTAGATAATGTGTTTAACCATACTATGCCTACTACCATAGGCCACCCACAGCGCCGTGAACTTGACGAAAAACGAAATCGTGTTTCCCGATTTGAAACCGGGTCCCGAGAGATTTATTTTGACATGAAGCGTAGGCGCGCGACCCGCTCTGTGAGTCCGGCGGAAATGGCGGCCCATAATGGCCAGCGGCAGCGTCTCGCCACCCACTGTACAAATTTGGTCAGTTTATTCGCCGAGCAAACCTTTCCCCTAATGAAAAAGCGCCACTCGTCATCAGTTAACTGGTTCCAGCAGGTTACCAGACATATGCGCCTTATTCATACAATATCGTCTTCTACGCGTTCACTTAAAAGAGGTAATTTTAATTATCCCACAATTTGTCGTACAAGCGGTAGTCCAATTCCGAGACGCTTTACGATTTTTATCTAATTTCATTTATTATTGTAGAGTGTTATGAGCTGGGCGAGTTAAATAATCAAACAGTCGACGAAGGGAAATCGAAAATCGACGAACTGCTGTGTGACAGTAACGAAAAAGAAAACGGAAAAGGTCACGTTGAAAACGGGGAGTTAAATGGCCTCGGGACTTTATCGCCCGTAGATATCGAAAATATCACAAATTTAGTTCAAGGTGAATTGTGTTCGATTCGACAAATTATCGAAACCAATAGAGTTCTTATGAATCAGATAAAGGTGAGTTTAGAAACATTGTACGAATTCTAGAATTATTTTCAAATTTATTCGTGTAGGAAACTTTCGGTTTTCGCCATCGTCAAGTACCCTGACTCAGGGTAATATATTTAGATACTTATGGAATGACAGTCAAAAGATAAAATATAGAGCGTCCGCCATAGAAATGGCGCAGATTTGTATTCTAGATTATTTTTTAAATCTGCCATCTTGAAGAAATTTCTAGAATACGAATCTGCGACATTTCTACGGCTATCGCTTGACCATGATAAAATGCGACCGAGTGTTGACAAGCGACAGAAAGCTGTGAATACATTATCTAGAAAATGCATAAATTCTTTTTTGTGTCTAGGTAATATGTNCCCGTAGATATCGAAAATATCACAAATTTAGTTCAAGGTGAATTGTGTTCGATTCGACAAATTATCGAAACCAATAGAGTTCTTATGAATCAGATAAAGGTGAGTTTAGAAATGTTGCAAGAAATCTAAAATTATGTTCAAATTTATTCGTGTACTGAACTTTCGGCTTTCGCCATCGTCAACTACCCTGACTCAGGGTAATATATTTAGATACTTGCGGAATGACAGTCAAAAGATGAGATATAGAGCGTCCGCCATAGAAATGTCGCAGATTTGTATTCTAGATTATTTTTTTAATCTGCTATTTTGGAGAAATTTCTAGAATACGAATCTGCGACATATCTAACGGCTATATCACAAATTCCTGGGTATTCTAGAAAATTTCGAAAGCCAGGTGGGTTTTTTAGAAAAAACATCTTTGAATGGGGCCATTACTGGTCTAATCAGATAATTAAGATAATAAAAGGCTCGTGATTTTTTCGATTTTCGATGGGGCCTTTTAGCGTAATATTTGTAGGTTGGGTTTAAGCGGACTATTTTTTAGTCAATTTTTTACGGATTTTTTAGCTTCAGAAAGAAGAAAGTGAAGATTGCGATCTGAACAATGCTATGATTGATACTCTTCAAACGTCGCTACTTTTAAACTGAGCTGTTAAAATGCAATTTTCTCACATTTTTTTGTATTTTTTTTTCTCAATTTGGCATCGACCGATTTCTGTAAAATTCTTGACGTTTTTCGAGGCGTTAGGTCAACCGCAAACAGTTGGTTTTCGGCTTCAAGTTCAAATTGATCTTTTCCAGAAATCAGTCGGTGCTTAAATCTCCGTTGAGGGGCTGATGTTAACTCCCTGCCGACGTTCCATTCTAGTCGTACTTCTTTCTAAAATCAAATGTCAGCCTTTCGATTGTTTTTATAGCCGTTAATTTCATTGCCAGGATGGCAAACGCAGTTCCAAAATTGCACCGCTTCAATTTGGAGAAAAACGAATTCGCTTTAAAAATATTAGATAGACAAAAATCTATGTTCGCTGAGACCACCTGCGGAAAACTGCCCTAAAGTTTTAATTTTGCTCTGGCGTCTGATTTAGGGTTAAAATTCAACATTAAATGAATATAGACATTTCGAGCAATTGAACATTCTACGAATTGAGCTGGTGCCTTGTTAATTACGCTTAGCGGTTGACCATTAAAAACGTAATTGAAGTTATTTCGGTCAAGCATCAGCGTATTCACTTTTTTTCTGCTGTATTCTAGAATTATGTTGTATTCTAGAATATTCTGCCAAATTTTCTCGCAATTGGTCACTAAATGTACGAGTGTTTGAAAATCGGGTTGAATAATTGCACGGGTTTTTATTTGTGCAAATTATAATTAGTACACAGAGTGCGCAGTTATCTTGCGAACTTGGTCCTTGAAAAGTCGCAAGATAAGCGTTTTTTCGCAAGATAACTGCTCAGTGCATATCATATAAATATTATAAATCCCGAAAAATAAAATTCTGAAAAGTCGCAAGATAAGCGTACGAGCGGAAATTTTCGCAAGATAACTGCGCACCCAGTGTATAATATCTAAATAAAATTTTAGTAAAGGAGATTACAAAAGGGTGTAATAAAGTCTACAGGGAGGATTGGTTATAAAGTCAGCCATTTGGACCATTATAAGGTCAAGTCAGTTTTTGAGAAGCATGCTCTTAGGGAAAATTCTTTAAAATCATGTCTTTTTAAGCTTTTTTTCTGGATGTGGAAATAACAAATTGTCAATTTCATCTCTATAACACACGAAACCTACCCTTACTTGGTGTTCGCCCTGTATGCCTTTTTGACAAAATGATATCTGAGACCAAAATCTATATAACATCGATTAAGGCTGAATTTGGGACGCAATTGGCGAAATAAAAAAAAGAGGCTGGCTTGGAAGAGGTAGACGTATTTTTCAATACGCGAACATTTAATTTGGTTCACCTCTAACCAATCTGTCAATGTAAAATGAGATGACCTCTTCCATGGCGGCTAATTGCGTCCCAAATTCAGCCTTAATCGATTTTAAAACATAGCTTTAAGTTCTCTTTTACTTAAATTTTTCAATATCAATGCTACTTTGCACAAATTGGACCGGTGCCAAAATTACACGAATGGCAATATTTATCAGTTTTTTTCGTATTACCCAATCGGATATAAAAAAATATACCTCTCCAA
>SCLG01000493.1:34240-68430 GCA_004367875.1 Oikopleura albicans | reverse complement strand
GCTAATTGCGTCCCAAATTCAGCCTTAATCGATTTTAAAACATAGCTTTAAGTTCTCTTTTACTTAAATTTTTCAATATCAATGGTATTTTGCACAAATTGGACCGGTGCCAAAATTACACGAATGGCAATATTTATCAGTTTTTTTCGTATTACCCAATCGGATATAAAAAATATACCTCTCCAACTCACAAACACACTTTTTATGCAGTCTTTTGTTCAGCTAACAGTTTTAAGTTTTATTTTGTTTCATCTCACTCATACTGTAAGTCGCAATATTACCCTTTCGAGCGATTCTATTGGTCAGATTTATTTAAAAGCCCTTTAACCAATAACGCATCTTTCCCATGAAAGCGAACTGTCATGACGAATAAAAAATAATCAGCGCCTTTGGCCAATGACGAGAACGATCATATGTCAATGGCCAATCACGACGAAACGTCTTGAAGATTACTCATCACTTTTTATTGGAGGCCTACAGAGGGTGTTATAAGGTTTGGCATTTTGACTGCTGTAAGGTCAAGTCGTTTTTCTTCGAACTAAGATCAAGGCATTTTTTCATTGACCTCAGAGCAGTCTTTCGTATTATTGTCTTTTTGGAAAAAGTCATGTCTTTTTACACTTTTTTTCTATTTTTTGGACTTTTCGTGTAAAAACCTTCTCTCTTAAAACTTTTAAGAGAAGTGCGAAAAAGGTCTTTTTACTTTTTTATGGTTATAACCTCAAATCTGGTTGAAAAACTCATTCAAGGTCAAATCAGTTTTTTAGCTTGACTTTATAACCAACGCCCCTGTACGGTTTCATGGGAAATGATCCGTATAACGCGCTCCTTTATTCTTTGATATAGCGTGTTCGATAATCTTTAAATTTAAGTTATTATTATTTTGTTTGTTCGCTCGCTATTTCCATTTTGTATTTCTGTTTTAAGCTAATAAAATCTACATAAATCTCCGATTCAATATGAAAATTTGTTGCGTTGTCTTGAAGCAATTGTGAGTCAAAACTACCGTGCGTTGGAGCTCGGACTGTCGCGGTGATGTTAAAATGGCGTTAAAATCATAGTGAGCTTGCTAAAAGCGGGACTCTGAGCTCCAACACACGGTATACTAGTATATATACAGTCCTCAGTCCTTAGGGTGTTTCCAAAAACGCGTCACTCACGGGACTGAATACTGTATTGAAATAACACCAAGTTTCTACTAGTGATCTCTAGTAATACAATTGCCCAGCAGGCTAATAAATTGCAGGAGTTATAAGGCGAAAAATCAACTACAGTCCTTACTCTCATTACGGACGCTTTTGTCGAAAAATATACCCGAAACGGTCGAAAAATGGATACCCCAATTCACCCAATACGATTCCAGAATCCAAATCGTCTGTATTGGAGGTGAGGACTGTAATGTGTTTCAGCCAAAACTGACCGAATGCATAAAGCGTCACGTTCTCGCAACATTTTCACGTTTTTTTATAGAATGGTATTATTCCGTATATTTTGTAGTGCACGGGTGCGGCTGAATTATGGTCGCTTTTCAGTCCGCGCAGCAGATTCGAATAGATATGAAAATCAATTTAAATTAGACACAGAAATTTTGGATAAAAACATAGTTTTGTCGAATCGATTTCGGCGGTTACATGATTTTCCTGGAGATGCAAATATATTTCACGATTATGGTAATATAAGTAGAAAGGGGGTTGCTTATAAAGTCTGGGATTATATTCGTTTAAAGGTCTTATGGACAAAATCATTCCATGACTCAAGTCATTTTGACCGCTATAAGGTCAAGTCAATTTTTTTTTAATAAAAATTATGTGTTTTTTTTTTTGGCTTTTTGTTAATTAGAAAAACTAAATTGAATGTCTACAAGGGGGGTTGGTTATAAGGTCACAAAAAGTGACCGCTATAAGGTCAAGTCATCTTTTTTGCACTAAGGTCAAGTCATATTTTTCTTGCACTAAGGTCAAGTCAATTTTTTTTTTTTGAATTATGTGTTTTGGGAAAAAAATTTTGAAATCATGTCTTTTTACGCTTTTTTGGATGAAGACCTTATAACCAAATCCCCTAAAATATGTAAAGTTTTTTAGTGCATTTTAGGTCATAAGGTCTTTTTAGACGTGACCTAATAACCAAGCCTTTGTATTTAAACTAGTGTTTAGAAAAGATCCGTATTCTCTTCAATTCTCTGCCGTGCACTTATTATGAAAAGATTTTGGCTGCTGAAAATATAAAAAAGGGATTAACCTTCGTCCCATATGAGGAGTTAACCCGCGACGAACGAAAATCGATTTCGGAGCGCAGATTAACCTTATTGTATGACATGATGGGAAAATTTCAGCACGAATGGCAGCACGAAGCTCAAATCATTCAGTTTGAGCATTTTATGGGAAAGCGAAATCTCTCACAAGCCTTCCGCGAAGTCACGCAATTTACCGAATTTTTCGACTATTCTGTCGGAACAGTATTAACCAATCGCGATAAAGAATTTCTCGTCGAACTAAGTAAGTGAAACTAAGTACAGTCCTTCACCATTTATCGGACGATTTTTTTTTGGCCAAAATGGGGTCATTCTAATAAAAAAATGACCTCTTTTGTGATGATGCTCATTTATCGGACGCTCTTTTCGAGAACCGAAAACGTCCGATAAATGGTTAAGGACTGTACGCAAATGATATACACCACCTAACCAATTATCTGACACCAAAAGTGCTTAAACAATACAACATCACGATTAAGATCATCGGGTTTACCCTAGGGCGTTTGGTAATATAATTTGAAACCACGATACGTTTCGGTCCAAAAACTGTTAAGATAACCCAACATTGTTATGATAAGTGGTTAGGGGTGTACACCGCTTGGGTTTATTTTACACATACGGTGATAATTGATCACTGATAAGATATATACGGTATGTAACATATATACCGTATGTAACATACGTGATAATTAGGATGAATTCATGTCTTTTTAGATTTTCACAAAAATTTATTGTACAAAAATTTGGTATTTGTTTTCCTCAAAATAATCCATAAAATGATTTTTTAGATTTTTTTATAATTTATGAAATGCTAATCAGTGTTGGAAGCGTTTGGATCCGTTGGCCAACGCGTTGGGAACGTTGGACGTTAGGAAATTTTTTTCCCAACGCGTCGGGGTCGTTGGGGAACTTTTCTTCCCTGGGAGCGTTAGCCGTTGAGAAAAATTCAAGCGTTGGCCAACGTTTCCAACACTGGTGTTAACGAAATGATGTGGAAATTCCCTGAATCATATCATAATCGTTTTGGGTAAGCCACTGTGCCGAAAATTGATTTTATGTTTCAGGAAGGTTACATGATCATACAAGCACCTCCTTCAGAATGGTTTACGAAATTATGCAAAAAAATGATCCAAAATCCGATTGGGCAAAATTAACAAGTGTCGAACGAAGGCGGCGAAGTGAATCTGCTTCTTTAACTGCTGAGGAACATAATCAAGTTTACATGCAGGTGGTTACCCAATTAGATTATATAAAAGACACCACAAATTCATTAAATTTCTTGGGAAACTTTTTTTGGATACAATCCTTACTTCCAATACGGACGTTTTTGATTCTCGAAAATAGCGTCCGTCTTGGGGTAAATTGTCATAAAGTGTCCATTTTCGACTGTTTTGAGGACATTTTTCACAAAAAAGAGTCCGTATTGGAAGAAAGCGTCCGTATGGAGAGTAAGGACTGTAACCATTTTCTCCGAAATACGTGAATTTGCTCGAAAACTGGCGGTCCCTCAGTTTTGCCCGTCCTAATTGGCAACCAACGACAGCAAAAAGTAGAACGATACAAACTGATTAGCACGTTTAAATCGGAATTTGAAGCCGAATATTTTATCCCGAAATTTCTCGGTCAAGACGCCCACACCGAAAAATTTTTGTCCCCTGAGTTTATTGACAGGAGAATATTTCACAGACTACGAAAATATTACACCACAAATCATGCCGTAAGTGGGCGCAACGTGGACAAAGATCGAAATATCATTTTGCGGCAAAATCGAAAAAAGTTTGGTTTTCATCCAAGAATCAAGCCAGAGATCGAAATTAAATAATTTTATTCTTTGGGATCACAATTGTTACTCAACATTTGTTACTCCTTACGGAGGGGAGTCTGGTTATAAGGTCAAGTAATATTTTTTGCACTAAGCTCAAGTCATATTTTTCTGTCACTAAGGTCAAGTCAATTTTTTTTTTTGAAGTACATAGGGGTCTGGTTATAACTTATAAGGTCACAAAAGGTGACCGCTATAAGGTCATCTTTTTTGCACTAAGGTTAGGTCATTTTTTCTTGCACTAAGGTCAAGTCAATTTTTTTTTTTGAAGTATGTGTTTTGGGAAAAAAATCTTTGAAATCATGTCTTTTTACGCTTTTTTTTTTCTATAAAATAGTGTGTTTTTTTAATATTTTCTAGAATGAAGACCATAGATTTTTGGGGAAAATCAAATGTTCAATTTTTTTTAATGGTAATAACTTATTACTAATAAGGTCAAGTCATTTTTTCGGGCTTGTCCTTATAACCATACCCCTGTAGTCTCTTCGGGGTAAACAAAAAATTTCAAATATGTTTTGAAGCTGCAGCAGTTTTTTTTAATTACATGAGGACCTGGTTATCATTAAATCCTAAAAAAGTGGTAAGATAACGGAATTTTGATAACATAACGGGTGGTAACTTAACGGCGCAGATGGTAACCCTAGACTTAATGACTTTTCGATCTGGTAAAAAAAGCCACCGCTCATAACAGACGTTTTGAGGAAAGAAATGCGGCGAGATGGAAAACCCACGAGTGTTTCTCAAGTTCAAGCAGCTATAAGTCATCTTAGTGAAGAGAAAAAAATGCATTTTCTTAACGTGCTTAAAGGCTTACAAAAAGGTAAAAAAATACATTTAGAATAATGCTCTTCGAAAAAGAAAAATGATTATTTCGGACATTACTAGGGGGAATTCCTAAATTTTTCACCGAAAATGTTGAAAACATGTTATTAGGGGTATTCAACCATGACGCTTCCGATTTTTACCCTTAGAGCCGCTAAAAACCAACCAATTAGGAGGAAATTTACTTTTTTAAGCTGGAGTATTTTGTACAGGGGGTTATAAGGTCACAAAGTGTTACGGTTATAAGGTCAAGTCATCTTTTTTGCACTATGGTCAAGTCATTTTTTTCTTTTACTAAGGTCAAGTCAACTTTTTTTTGAAGTATGAGTTTTGGGAAAAAATCTTTGAAATCATGTCTTTTTACGTTTTTTTTTAGATGATGACCTCATTTTTTTCGGGCTTGACCTTATAACCGGACCCCCTGTACTATATAAATCGATTTATCAATTGAATGTCTTTTTGAAGTTTTTTTTTAACGGTAATTTTTTCCGAAGAGTGATAAAGTCAAGTTAGTTTTTTTAAAATTGGATTAATGTCAAATATTTTTTTGGGATTGACCTTATATCAAAACGCCTTGTAGTATTTTACTGACGTAACCTTAAAACGAACCTCTTTGACACAAATCATCTTCTAACAACTTCAACATAGATTATCATGAACAAAACTACAGTGCAGCTTTGAAGGCTATCAAACAGAAAGAATGGTTGGCGCTTAGACGAACAGAAGTTACCAAATATGGAACGAAGAAAGATCTGGAAGAGTTCTCAGAAGCCTGGGATAATTGCCTTTCTTCAATCGACGAAACCGTCGCAGAAAAAAGTTATAAAACTGGAATTGACCGCGACGAATTGTTCGAAGTAGTTAAGGAAAGCATTAAAATAATTACACTGCCTAATCCCATAAGGGACATTTTCAGTTGTCGAAAAAAGCGTCCGTTAAGGGATCTGCGTCCCTCATCGGGTTAATCAAAATATTTTTTTAATGTCTTTGAAGAAAATTTCAGGTAGTGATCCTCGAGACAGAGAAACTGCCAAAAACGCTGAACTTGATCCAGAGATTGATCAGGTAACTATATTCAATAATATGTACAGGGGGAGCCCACTTTTTGACACCAAATTTTTTAGCCAATCGTTTTAATACCAAATTGTATAAGCTCATTGATTTTTAGCACCAATTTTTTTATTTCGTATATTTATTTTCCCCAGAATTTTTATAATTAGGCCGTATTCCAGGGGGTTTGGTTACAAGGTCTCAAGTTGTGAACGTTATAAGGTCAAGTCAGTTTTCTTCCATAGGAATCGTGACTTTTTTAAACCTTTTACTATAAAATCATGTCTTTTTGACACTTTTTGGGAAACTCTGTTTTTTCAAATGGTTATAGGGTCGAGTCAGTTTTTTTGGGCTTGACGTTAAAACCAAACTCCCCTTGTACTAATATTCGTTTACGTATAATTATACGGTGTAATTAAGAATGTGTCAACAATCGAAGAACGAGCATTTCGTGTTGAAGTTTTAAATTTTTATCGCTCGAAATATGGTTTTCACCCTAATCTCACCCCGCCTACGCCTTATAACCTATTTCTGGTCGAAAATCCATATCTGGAATTAGATGAAATTCAGCCAAGATGGATGACACTAACAGCTACTGATAAAGAGAAATTACAACGAAGAGTGGGTTTTTATAGATAGCGGAAGACTTGTGTAAATTCAAGATTTCGTATTTTTGCGAAAAAGTTACAGGGGGTCTGGTTATATGGTCACAAGGTGTGACCGTTATAAGGTCAAGTCATATTTTAAGATAAATCATGTCTGTTTTCATTTTTTTTGGTTTTAAATTTAGAACTCGACATATACGTTTAGAACGACACGGGTAAAATACGGGTAACAATTTTTTTTATAGAAATCATATCTTTTTGGACTTTTTTCTTGCACTAAGGTCAAGTTCATTAAAATCATGATTTTTTTATTTTCAAGTAAATCAGAGGCGTAAGAGTTATGTAACATAACTTATGTTCTAACATAAGTGCCGTTATAAGGTCAAGTCAGTTTTTTTGCACTAAGGTCAAGTCAGTTTTTGCAGGCACTAAGGACATGTCATTTTTTTAGAAGCATGCTTTTTGGGAAAAAATCTTTAAAATCATGTCTTTTTACGTTTTTTTTTTGGATGAACGTTTTTTAGACTTTGACCTTAGAACCAGCCCCCCTGTAGGAGAAAAACATGTTTTGAACTTATTTGTACAGGCCCTAGTAAACTTAGTAGTAAAGTGGCCGTTTTCCCAAAATCAAGTCCAGTCCTTAGTTCCATAAGGACGCGTCCTTAATAGAGTTAAGGCCTGTAAGGGCTTTTAGTTTAAAATTCGAATGTTTTTTGGTGGAATTTTTACACCTGTATTAAGAAAAGCTTGTTATAGTTGTCATTTAGGGCCTTACGGCTTTTTTGAGGCTCAAAATTTAAGGTCACACGTTCTTATTTTGTCGTGACCTTCTAACCATATGATTTCATAACAGTGATTCAGTTAAATCAGTTATCGACTTTGAATACGAAGTCCCAACGGAGGAAACGGTTGTTAAGGCCATCAAAAAACGCAAACCTGCCACCAAAGAACAAATCCGAAACCGAATTATGAGGCGCCATCGAAAGCAGTACCTGCTTGATTCGGGCAAAGAGAGAAAAGCCGGAAAAGAGATTGAACTGGCAAAACCGGAAATCCTTAGGGCAATTAAGTCAAAAGATTGGCTGGCTCTGCAGATTGCCGAGGTTGCCCAGGTTGGATCGCCCAAAGACTACCTTAACCACAAGAAGGCGTGGGAAGAGGCCTTGCAAGAAAAAAATGCAATTTAAAACTTGAGAAAACAAAACTATTTTTCTTCTTTACCCTGGACCGCGCCGTGTGGGCATATTTGCCCAATTTTTCTTCTCAATCGTGAATAATTGTTGACAACGATATTTTAACATCTGGAAATTTCGCTTTATGACAGATATTCGCCTAACATTTATTATACAGTCCTTAACCATTTATCGGACGTTTTCGGTTCTCGAAAATAGCCTCCGATAAATGAGCATCGTCACAAAAAAGGTGATTTTTTATTAGAATCACCCCATTTTGATCGAAAAAGCGTCCGATAAATGGTTAAGGACTGTATTACACCAGATTGGCTTATTTTTCCCCCATAAATAGACCCCCGGTAGGTATTTAATATTAGGTATTTAATAATAAATTAATATTAAAAATTGGTCAATTACCCAGGCGTCACAACTACACGGTCCAAGGTTAAGACGCTTCAACCTACACCTATCTGCCACAATAAACTGACCGAGTAAACTTTCTTTTAATAAACCACTCCTTGCGTTAAGGGGACACCCATGATCAAATAAGTGTAGCTTTGAAATGGTTAACGCTTAGGGTAACGTATTAAGTTATTTTTACTGGGGAGCTAAAAAAAAGTGTCGTGTTAACGCAAGGAGTGGTTTATGTCTTTTGTGAGAGGCGTATCCCTAATATTTATTGGCATTTTCAACGCGATGAGCATGTGCAATCGGTCATATTATGCAAGTCATGACTAAAGTTAATGATTAAAATAACTACAGGGGGTTGGTAATAAGGTCAGCCATTTCTGCTGTTATAAGGTCAAGTCACTTTTTTTGCACTAAGGTTTTTTGAGTAGAATGTTTTTTGGGAACAAATCTTTAAAATCATGTCTTTTTGTGTTTCTTTTTTTTATAAAATAGTGTCTTTTTAACATTTTTCTAGAGTGAAGACCATAATTTTTGGGGAAAATCAAATGTTAAAAATTTTTTTCGGTGTTTACCTCAGCACAGGTCTTATTATGGGAAAAAAATTCCGGTTGGTTATAAGGTCAAGTCAGTTTTTTAAAGTGCATTACGGTCAAGCCAGTTTTTTAGACCTTGACCTTATAACCAACTCCCCTTTATTACATTTCGGAGCTCGAGTTGCACGCAGTACCGTATACTGTATACGGGGCGTTATCTCATTCCGTTTTTTGTTGGCGCCTGGAAAAGTAAGCTCCAGTGAGAAATTTCCTATGGGGAATAGCAATGGCGATTGTGTGTTGAAAGCAATTATAGAATTTTTCGAACGCTAGTTCTTGGCTCCGATTTAGCCTTTTTGGCCATTTTGCCACCCTAAAAAATTTTCGAGCTCTATTTTGGCCAATACATTTTTTTTTCAAACAATCTTTCACGGGAGGTTACTTTTCCAGACGTCATTCCGAAATATGATCTTTGGTCCAATTCCGGAGAACTAATTTTATGTGATAAAATCCTCATTTCGCTTAACTACTAGTTAACCTAAGGGTTAAAAATTGTGGTCGTGGCCTACAGGGGGGGTTGGTTATAAGGTCAGCCATTTGTGCCGTTATAAGGTCAAGTCTGTTTTTTCAGGCACTAAGGTCAAGTCATTTTTTTTTTTGAGTAGCATGCTTTTTGGGAAAAAATATTTAAAATCATGTATTTTTACGTTTTTTTTTTGAAGACCCAAAAAACAAAAAAATAGCGCGCCCGCAGTGGTTCGTTTGCGATACAATGCTGTACAGTGATCAATTGTACAACTTGTAAGGTTAACGATGTACTGTGCCCGAGACAACCCTAGACAGTGGCCAATTGTCTAACGTTGCCTAATAGTTTATTCTAGAATTTTTATTATTTTGGGAATATTTGGGATATCAGGTCGATATCATTAAGTTTGTGGGATATCATGCAGATATCAATGGTTTGAGGTGTATGATTTCGTAAATCATGTAAATATGCAGAATGCGTTAACTAGGGATTGAACCCATAACGGTTTTGTTCATATTAATTGTGTACATTTTAATGCACGGTAATTGATGCGAGTATGTGGATTGAATTAGGCAGATGCGCTATAATCATCCAACAACTACGTCAACCGAAAGACGAATTTATTTCTGTCTCGACCGATTATTATTGAAATTGGTCACTTTTAAACGATTTATCAATTTGCTTTCGACAATAATTGTCACGTTGTTTTTTTCATTTTAAAACAACTCAAAACCAAACATTTAAAAGCGTATGTACCCCCCCGGTCTGATTATAAGGTTAATCAAAAAAGATAATGACTCAAGTCAAGACCTTAATGCACTGCAAAAAAATGACTTGACCTTAGTGCAAAAGGTATATGTCGTTCTAAAGGTATATGTCGAGTTCTAAATTTAAACCCAAAAAAAATGAAAAAAGACATAATTTCTATAAAAAATGTATTACCCGTGTTTAGCCCCGTCGTTCTTTACGTATATGTCGAGTTCTAAATTTAAACTCAAAAAAGTGAAAAAAGACATGATTTATCTTGAAAAAAAAATGACTTGACCTTAGTACAAAAAAGATGACTTGACCTTATAACGGTCACACCTTGTGACCTTGTAGCCAGACCCCCCTGTAATTACAGTCAATACTCTCAATACGGACGCTTTTTTGCGTAAAAATGTCCCAAAACAGTCGATAAATGGAACTTTATGAAAATTCACCCCAATTCGGAGGCCATTTTCGACAATCGAAATCGTCCGTATTGGAAGTAAGGACTATATATTTTTTCACGAAATATGAAATTTACATGGGGATTGAGATTAAGGTCTAAGATTTGGTGCGTACATCCACACAAACTGTGAGTCTTTTTGGGCAAAAATCATAAAATATGTACATTTGTAACCTCTTTATGATCAAAATTACAAGCAAAAAGTGAACATCAAAACTTTTGATTCAAATCCCTTCCCAATTGAGCCCTAGAGGTTTTTTGCAAATTTTGTTTACAAACGTTTTTTTTCAAGTGCGAAAGGTCAAGTCAGTTATTAAAACCTTGACCTTATAACCAAAAATGCTTATATGCATTCTGATTTCGGCTTGCAAAAAAAAAACAAGACAATTTCCATAAGTGTGAATTTATTCTTTGAAATAGTAGGTGTATATATCTGTCGACAAATTTTTCACGAAAGGGCAAGATACTATCTTGAAGATAGTATGTTTAGGACTGAATTTTTTTTGCGATTTTTGTTTTTCCGTGTCAGGAATAGGAGTAATAGGATAATAGACTATTATTAATACTATTATTAATAGTAGTATTTATTATATCTAAGATATACAGTAAATCATATACTAATCTGAAAATAAAAAAAAATAATTATTTTTATCAGCCGAACAGCGGTTTGGAACTTATTTTACAAAAGGCACGGAAATGTTTTAAAAATAATTCGCCGAATATTTGAGTCGTTTTTCATTATTCAACAGCTAAATTACCAATATTAAAATAATAAAAACGGTTTTTGTATGTAAGATGCCCAACTGCCTTTATCGGGCCAAGTTTCGTACTGTTTTGGTCATGTTTTGGTAAATCGACAAGTGAGTTTGTGGTGTGAAAGTGTACCGTGTGTTGGAGCTATGACTGACGTAGTGATGTGAAAGTAGCGTTAAAAAGACATGAAGATTTCTAAAACCCGTCAGTCAAAGCTCCTACACATGGTGGATGAATGAAACATCTGGGAAAAAAGCCTGAGATGGATTTGGAATTCTAAAACTAAAGCACAGATTTAAATGAAGGAAAAATAAATACAACTACAAAAAAAAAATAACTGACTTTAGCTTATTTTCGTTCGTGCGAAATTTTGCAACAATCGAAACACTTTGATGTCACGAAAGTTTAGACTTTTGGTTAACCCCTTGAAGGAATTCGGATCGTGGACTCTGGGGGATCCGGCCTCTAACCACTCGTCAATCATTTCGGGCCACATTTCCAGCGGAATTTCCGATAAATCTCCAAAATCGTCTCGCAGGAATTTCATGGCGTCCTGAGTCAGCGGAAACGGCAATTGCTAGATTTTAAAATTAAATTCTGCAAATAAAATTTGTTTGCGTTACATTCAAAACTTCATACTTTTACATGTAAAAAATGTTTATATTACATACAGGGTGGGTTGGTTATAAGGTCAGCCATTCAGACCGTTATAACTTATAAAAATATGACCATTTAAAATAAAATGTGAAAGGACATGATTTGTATTAAAAACATTCCCGCAAAAAGACATCCGAAAAAAACTTAAAAAAACATTTTGAAAAATTTTTCCCAAAAAGCATGCTTCTCAAAAACTGAATTGACCTTACAAAAAACTCACTTGACCTTATAACTTTTATAAGGGAAAAAATCTTCAAAATCATGTCTTTTTAAGATTTTTTCGGATGTCTTTTTTTCAGGCAATTTTTTTAATATAAATCATGTCTTTTTACATTTTATTTTAAATGGTCATATTTCTATGGGCTATTTTCCTTAAAACTTTATAACCGACCCTGGTGTACGTATAATGGACTAAAAGAAAGCAAAGTATTGAAATAAACTTACATTTAAGGCCCCTTCGAGTGAACATGTGTCGCTGACCGTACTGGAGGGTTGACTTGATGGTGACTGTGGCTGTTGAACTTGACCTCTGCTAAGTTTATCTTCGAGCTCTTTAATCTGATCCGCATATTGTGTTTTGATAGATTTGATTTTTCCACGGTATTTTTCTTTCACGGTCTCAATTTTTTCTTGATGTTCTTCGAGCTCGTCAATTTTCTTTTTGAGTTGGTCAATTGTTTTATTGTATTCTTCCGCGCTGGAGTCAATTTTAACCTGCACCATAGAGTCCTGTTCTTCCATATTGGTTTTCATCTCCGCAATCTCCAAAACTTTCTCCCTGGTACGAGTTAGAAATAGTTTATGGTACAAATCGAAAAAAAAGACGCAAAAAAGTGAAAAAGACATGAAATTTTAACGTTTTTTCCACCAAAAATGACTTGACCTTATAACCAACCTTTTTAAAGCATTTTTAACGATTTATCGACCAAAAAATGATTTGACCTTATAACTAACCATTTTTAAATGCATTTTTAACAATTTTTTGACCAAAAAATGATTTGACCTTATAACCAACCCCCCTGTATATATTTCTAACTGTGTGCCTGATTGTCTGTTCATGGTCTAATATCTCATCAATCAAGTCTTCGTTTGATTTTGTTTTCAACTTCGATTTCCGGGCAATATCCGACCCGGTCTCAAAAATTTCGACATTTTCAAACGCCGAAATTTTGTTGAATTCCGGAATNAGAAAAGCCGGAAAAGAGATTGAACTGGCAAAACCGGAAATCCTTAGGGCAATTAAGTCAAAAGATTGGCTGGCTCTGCAGATTGCCGAGGTTGCCCAGGTTGGATCGCCCAAAGACTACCTTAACCACAAGAAGGCGTGGGAAGAGGCCTTGCAAGAAAAAATGCAATTTAAAACTTAAGAAAACAAAACTATTTTTCTTCTTTACCCTGGACCAGTGTGGGCATATTTGTCCAATTTTTCTTTTCAATCGTGAATAATTGTTGACAACGATATTTTAAGATCTCGAAATTTCGCTTTATGACAGATATTCGCCTAACATTTTTTATATTACACCAGATTGGCTTATTTTTTCTCCCATAAATAGACCCCCGGTAGGTATTTAATATTAAAAATTGGCCAATTACCCAGGCGTCCCAACTACACGGTCCAAGGTTAAGACGCTTCAACCTACACCTATCTGCCACAATAAACTGACCGAGCAAACTTTATTTTAATAAACCACTCCTTGCGTTAAGGGGACACCCATGATTAAATAATTGAAGCTTTAATGGTTAACGCTTAGGGTAACGTATTAACTTATTTTTATTGGGGAGCTAAAAAAAAGTGTCGTGTTAACGCAAGGAGTGGTTTATGTCTTTGGTGAGAGGCGTATCCCTAATATTTATTGTGATTTTCAACGCGAGTAGCATGTGCAATCGGTCATATTATGCAAGTCATGACTAAAGTCAATGATTACAATAACTATATCATTCCGGACCTCGAGTTGCAAGCAGTATACAGGGCGTAACCCAATTTCGTTTTTTTTTTGTTGGCGTTTGGAAAAGTAAGCTCCAGTGAAAAATTGCCTATGGGGAATAACAAGGGCGATTGTGTGTTGAAAGCAATTGTAATATTCGAACGCTGGTTTTCCTGGCTCCGATTTAGCCCTTTTTGGCACCCTAAAAAAATTTTTCGAGCTCTACATTTTGGCCAAAACATTTTTTTCAAACAATCTTTCACGGGAGGTTACTTTTCCAGACGTCATTCCGAAAAATGATATTTGGTCCAATTCCGGAGAACTAATTTTATGTGATAAAATGCTCATTTCGCTTCACTAGGGTTAAAAATTGTGGTCGTGGCCTACAGGGGGTGGTTGGTTATAAGGTCAGCCATTTCTGCCGTTATAAGGTCAAGGTAGTTTTTTTGCACTTTAGTCATGTCTGTTTAAGGTCAAGTCTGTTTTTTCGGGCACTAAGGTCAAGTCAGTTTTTCTGAGTAGCATGCTTTTTGGGAAAAAATATTTAAAATCATGTCTTTTTACGTTTTTTTTTTGAAGACCCAAAAAACAAAAAATAGCGCGCCCGCAGTGGTTCGTTTGCGATACAATGTTGTACAGTGATCAATTGTACAACTTGTAAAGTTAACGAGGTACTGTGCCCGAGACAACCCTAGACAGTGGCCAATTGTCTAACGTTGCCTAATAGTTTATTCTAG
The DNA here is from genome assembly GCA_004367875.1 of Oikopleura albicans. Taxonomy (NCBI): domain Eukaryota; kingdom Metazoa; phylum Chordata; class Appendicularia; order Copelata; family Oikopleuridae; genus Oikopleura; species Oikopleura albicans. Next base: position 53,956 of record SCLG01000493.1, on the reverse strand, counting down.
AATTTTTTTATTTAACGGAATATTTGGGATATCTGGTCGATATCATTAACTTTGTGGGATATCATGCAGATATCAATGGTTTGAGGTGTATGATTACGTAAATCATGTAAATATGCAGAATGCGTTAACTAGGGATTGAACCCGTAACGTTTTAGTTCATATTAATTGTGAACATTTGAATGCACAATAATTGATGCGAGTATGTGGATTGAATTAGGCAGATGCGCTATAATCATCCAACAACTACGTCAACCGAAAGATGAATTTACATCTGCGTCGAGCGATTATTGTTGAAATTGGTCACTATTTAAATACTAATACAGTCCTTAACCATTTATCGGACGCTCATTTATCGGACGCTTACTCATTTATCGGACGCTTTTTTGGCCAAAATGGGGTCATTCTAATAAAAAAATGACCTCTTTTGTGACGATGCTCATTTATCGGACGCTATTTTCGAGAACCGAAAACGTCCGATAAATGGTTAAGGACTGTAGTCATTTTTGCTTTCAACAATAATTGTGACGTTATTTTTTTAAACAACTCAAAACCAAACATTTAAGCGTAATTATACAGGGGTTGGTTATAAGTCCAGCCATTTGTGCGGTTATAACTAATAACGTCAAGTCAGTTTTTTTTTCTATGGAAATGATGTCCTTTTTAACCTTTTTATGGGTGAAGACCTATATTATATACCGTATGGGGACGCTCAGACTACCAGGCTTTGAGCAATTTGCCGATGATTTGTAACGCTATTATGACGTCACCGTGGCAGTCAGAGCGTCCTCATACGGTAGGCTATATAAAATTTACATGGGGGTATAACGTCTGAGATTTGGTGCGTACACTCTGTAAATTTGGCCAAAAATCATAAAATAGGTACATTTGTATTACAAATTTTGTAACCTCTATGATCAAAAATACAAGCAAAAAGTGAACATCAAAACTTCCGATTCAAAATAAATTTTCCATTTGGACTCTTTTAAGAGTCCGAAGAAAGGGCCCATCTAGTTTTTTTTTTACAAATTTTGTTACAAAAGTTTTTTAAGTGTACGAAGGTCAAGTTAGTTTTTAAGACCTTATAACCAACAATGCATGTATGTATTCTGCTTTCGACTTGCAAAAAAAAAAAGAAAACAATCCGCATATTTTTCATAAGTGTGAATTTATTCTTTGAAATGGTAGTGTACATTTGTATATATTTGTCGACAAATTTTTCATGAAAGGGCAAGATATGTTTTGGACTAAATTTATTTCTTGCGATTTTTGTTATTGGCTCTAAGGATTAGGAGTAATTGCATAATATTAATATTTATTATATCTAAGATATACAGTTTTTATCTGTCGAAGCACAGCGGTTTGGGACACATTTTACAAAAGGCACGGAAATGTTTTAAAAATAATCCGCCGAATATTTGAGTCTTTTTTCATTATTCAACAGTTAAATTACCGATATTAAAATAAGAAAAAACGGTTATTGTGCCTTTATCAGGCAAACTTTCGTACTGTTTTGGTCATGTTTTGGTAAATCGACAAGTGAGTTTTGTGGTGTGATAGTGTACCGTGTGTTGAAGCTATGATGTCAAAGTAGCGTTAAAAGACATGAAGATTTCTAAAACCCGTGAGTCAAAGCTCGTGCACATGATGGATGAAAATTTTGGAAAAAAGCCTGAGATGGATTTGTAATAAAACTTTAGTAAAACTTTAAAGCACATATATAAATGAAGGAAAAATAAATCGAACTACAAACAATTTTTGGCTTTAGCTTATTTTCGTTCGTGCGAAACTTTGCAACAATCGAAAGACTTTGATGTCACGAAAGTTTAGACTTTTGGTTAACCCCTTGAAGGAATTCGGATCGTGGACTCTGGGGGATCCAGCCTCTAGCCACTCGTCGATCATTTCCGGCCACATTTCCAGCGGAATTTCGGACAAATCTCCAAAGTCGTCTCGTAGGAATTTCATCGCGTCCTGAGTCAGCGGAAACGGCAATTGCTAGATTTTAAAATTAAATTATGCAAATATAAAGTTTTTTGCGTTCAATTCAAAACTTCATATGAAGTTGTATACATATATGAAGTATGTATACATATACTCATTACATGTAACATGTTTATATTACATACAGAGTGGGTTGGTTATAAGGTCAGCCATTCGGACCGTTATAAGGTCAAGTGAATTTGTTGTACTAAGGTCAAGTCAGTTTTTTGAGAAGCATGTGTTTTGAGAAGCATGCTTCTAGGGAAAAATCTTCAAAATCATGTCTTTTCAGGCTTTTTTCAGGTGTCTCTTTGCGGGCAATTTTTTTTAACTCAAATCATGACCTGTTACATTTTCTAATCGTATTTTTATGGACTATTTTCCTTATAACCGACCCGGTGTAGGTATAATGGACTAAAAGAAATCAAATTATTGAAATAAACTTACATTTAAGGCCCCTTCGAGTGAACATGTATCGCTGACGGTACTGGAGGGTTGACTTGATGGTGACTGTGGCTGTTGAACTTGACCTCTGCTAAGTTTATCTTCGAGCTCTTTAATCTGATCCGAATATTGTGTTTTGATAGATTTGATTTTCCCACGGTATTTTTCTTTGACGGTCTCAATTTTTTCTTGATGTTCTTCGAGTTCGTCAATTTTCTTTTTGAGTTGGTCAATTGTTTTATTGTATTCTTCCGCGCTTGAGTCAATTTTAACCTGCACCATCGAGTCCTGTTCTTCCATATTGGTTTTCATCTCCGCAATCTCCAAAACTTTCTCCCTGGTACGAGTTAGAAATAGTTTATACAAATTGAAATTAAGACTAGGTTATAAACTTTATTAGAAAAAAATTACTTATATTTGTAAACGATTTTTTAACGCGTAATACAGTCCTTATTTTTTATCAAAACTTTTTAACACGATTTTTTCAACATGATTTGTTAACACGATATTTTTACTCGTATTTGTATACGATTTTTAGCATGATTTTTAACGCGAATTTTTTTCACTATTTTTTTTTACATATAACTTCTTTAAAACAAAACTTTCCGTTTTCAACATCAAGATATTTCATCTATTTTAAAGAAGTTTTATGTAAAAAAATGGTGAAAAAAAAATCACGTTGAAAATCATGTTAAAAATTGTATAAAAATACGAGTAAAAAAAAATCGTGTTAACAAATCATGTTGAAAAAATTGTGTTAAAAAGTTTTGATAAAAAATAAGGACTGTATTACTGTTTTTGTAATCAGCCCAAGATATATTTCTAACTGTGTGCCTGATTGTCTGTTCATGGTCTAATATCTCATCAATCAAGTCTTCGTTTGATTTTGTTTTCAACTTCGATTTCCGGGCAATATCCGACCCGGTCTCAAAAATTTCGACATTTTCAAACGCCGAAATTTTGTTGAATTCCGGAATGCAATCTTTTGGTTGATATTTATGNTTGCGTCTTTAATTGTGAGTTCTTTTGACCAATTATTCAAATCTTCGTTAATAAAAGTGGTCTCGTCCCGGATTAGGAAAAAATCACCGGCTTCCGACCAATAAATATTGTTCGAGGAATGTTCTTGAATTAAATTCCATAAAATACCGACGAATTGTCTTTGATCTTTTGGAAGCCTTTTTGTCGTGCCCATGCTACGTCGATTTTTTGCTCTTTGGTCCTCGGGCGCTAAAATCAAATTGTAAAAGGCTTCTGATTTTATCCAAAAAAAAAGCGTAAAAAGACATGATTTACATGTTTTTTCCCAAACAACATGCTTATCAAAAAAAAAACTGACTTGACCTTAGTGCAAGAAAAATCTTACTTGACCCTGTAGCGGGAGAAGCAATTAAAGTTTAAAAAAAAATGCTGTTTGAATTCAGTTAATACGAATCTTATTGTTATCCAAAATAGTACAGGGGTGGTTATCAGCTACTTTTTTTTTATAAATTTCTAAATATTCATGTTTTTAATACCCCTTGGTTTATTCCATAACGGCTGTTTCCGGTTCTCGAAAAAAAGCAGCCATTATGGGGTGAACGGCCGTTATGGAAATAGCGCCCCTTGTGGAATCCAGGCCTGTAATTGATTGACGGCTTTTTTTTTAAGAGGCCAACAATTTTGGTCAAAAATTTGATAGAGTCATCCGAATAAAATATTTTTTTTGCATCTGATTGTTAAATATATGGCATCTGTTCTTAACGGAGCACTTTTTTTGAGTTAGGCCTTGGTCCGCCGATAAATCGCCGGACAAAACAGAGAGAAACCGGTATTTTATGCTTATGACAAAGGCCTTACTCAAAAAAAGTGCTCCGTTAAGGGCACATGCCATATATTTAAGAATCAGATGCAAAAAAAATTATTCTATTCCGATGACTCTATCATAGTTAAATTTCTGACCAAAATTGTTGGCCTCTTAAAAAAAAGCCGTCATTACACTTGCGTCAAAGATTTCCAAAATTTCGGCCTGAAAATTAATGATTATTCAAAATTCATTCGTTTTAATTAAAATATTTCTGGCAATTAAAACTTTAAATTTAAAAGTACTTACAGGACCTGCTGGTGCCGGCGGTCTGCTCGATATTATTTTTTTGCCGTTTTGGGGTTGGCCCACATTGACCGGTGTGTGAAATGTGTCGCTTTTTCTGAATACTGGAAGTGCTACTCGTTGTTGATTTTATCTCCACGTCAGACATGGTTTCACAATCCGCAGAATCCTCATCGCTCGAATCCTCATCGGAATCCGAAAATATATAATCCTTTTTCATTAACTTGTCCCATCGTTTCAATTCCGCCATTTTGCGTCTGAAAATTATTAAAATATAACTATAATATTAAAATAGTTATTGTGTCCAATTTAGATACAAAATATGTCCAACATGCAAATATAATTGGCACAGCCTTGTTAGGGTTAAATCAAAAAAAATTTAACGCCCCTATTCGGATCAAATAAAAATTTCTTTTACTGGACGATTTTAGGAATTTTTTGCTGAAAATGTAATTTTGTCTTCTAGGGTAAATCGTACCTATTGGAAGAAGTGTATACCTACAGTCAGGGGTCTCTAGATGTGCATTTTACATTTCCGATGGAATGTTATGTCCACATCTAGAGAGACATGCCCATTTAGAGACCCCTGCCTGTAGCGCTCTCTCAGATAAGGTTATACAGCCTAAGTTATGCTGCATAACTTATGTTTTTAAAGAATTGTACCCGGCTCATTTAAATTACCAGTCACTTTAACGAATATAAAAATTCCCATATTTGCCACAACCTATCTTTACTTACAGCATGTAATCCTGAATGTTAGACCCCATCTCTGTACTCGTCGAAACCGTAATAAAAATTTAACACGGAAGCCACAAATAATTTGGTTTCATTCGTCTACGGGTGAAAATCTAATATTTTGGCCGCGACTCTTATGAAAAATAACTTTTTCGTTTGCTTAGCTTTTATAGTGCGGGGACAGGTGATTGGGCACTATAAACCTCTGGTGTTAAAAACCCTGCGGTGAGACACCGGGTCGTCCACTGTAGTCGCACTACCAAAAAAAGACCACGTGACCAGAACTATTTGTTTTGCTTTAGGTTGGATAACGGCATGCTAAAAATGTGTTTTCAGGAAACACATACACTGTGTATGATACACAGGGTTAGCCGTTAACCGTCCATTTTTGGGCTGTTTTTTTTCAGAGCTAACGGCTACAGTAACCGTCCAGTTTCGAGTTTTAAATTTTCACAAAAAAATATTGCCTACGCATTGAGCCGTTAACCGTCCATTAAAAAAAATAGTGGACGGTTACCCTGCTAAAGGTCCAAAATTTTAAAAGTTATAGAAACAACAAAATTTGCCTTTGTTTCCCTGTTTGACTATTTAACCGCCCATCCCAAAAAAAAAGTACATAAATGTAATAATAAACCCCCTGCACAGTTGTCTGGCCAACATTTACGTCCAAAAACATTTTGTTACGTAATATTGGCTCTACAATATTGCGGTCAAAATTTAAGTTAGATAAAATAATGGGCGGGAATTCTGGCCAGATAACTGCGCAGGGCGTGGCAATAAAAATGGCAATGAGACGTCTTTATTACAGAATTCGAGAAATGGGCACTTTGTTTTGGCCATAATTTTCATACCGGACCGGCGGTGGAGCTGGCTGACAACATAAAATAAATCCAAACAATGTCAACAGTAAAAAATTAATGAAACAAATGGCACAGGCGGCGGCGTATTGGATATGCCAATTCATTTTCAAGAGTATATCGCCCAAACCGGGATAGCATCCGTTTGTATAAATATTACCGGCAATTACTTCAACCGGTTCGATTGGAACAATTGGGGTGATATTGGGGACGGTTGAGTTTACATTTGTTGCGTTGAAATTTGTCACGTTTATAGGCGTTGGTGGTTTTTTAGGAAAGCTCAAAAAAACCCTACAAATATCAGAAAATCTTTGTGGTATCAAACACGTTTCTAATTATGAGCAAAACCAAAACATCTGTGATAATTTACAGATGTTGCTTCTTTATCTGATCGAAAAGAAAATTAACTACAGTCCCTGTTCCCAAATCGTTAAAATTTATGGTTCACAAATCGTAACTATTTGTGGTCATGACGTCATTTCGTAACGATTTGGGGTCATTAGCTTTTGTACTCTTCAAATTAGTGTTTTTCCTAATCAGTCCCTGCTGCACTTAATTAGCGGTTATAAAAGTCATAGACCTCTTTTAAAAAACGAGTTCATACTAAAAAAAGTACCGCCTTTTATATAACAGAAGTGTAAATATGAACGGCGAATTCTCTTTTGAATCAAAAGTATTTTGTTAAGAAACTCATGATTATCGCCACCTGGTATTTTAGCGCACTTTTATATGTTCTGAGGGTCCTCAGGTGGGACCGCAGCCGGACTCGAATTTTTGAAGAATGCAATCAAGAATTGTCACTTTTCACTTTATTTTCTGGAGGCCATCACCAAATTAACCCGTATTCCACTTTGTCTATTTGTTTCTCCTATTACAATAAAAAAAGTCCTTTGAAAAAAATAAATATTTGTGTTTCCAACACAGCGTGAATCTATTGGACTTAAAGTAATACCCAGTGTGACGCTCTTTGATGTTCTTTGGAGTTTTTTTTTTGTTTGATGTTGATTACGTATTTATTCAAATTGATAACTTTTAGACAATTAAAGGGTTCCTACCTCAAGCAAAATAAATAAGATTTTTGGGTTCAATATATTGTTCATATATATGTCAGTAATTCGGCAAGAAAAATTAAGAACACAATTTTAACCGTTAGTACGAGACATTACTAAGATGTATTCCGGAAAATTTAAATCTTGAAATATAGGGTTTTTTACGCGTGGTACGCTTTGGTAGAGGATGTTTTTGCCGGGAAAAAATATTTTGGCCATTTTGGATCGATTTCTCGGTCAATTTGACAAAATTTAAATTTTTTAACCTGACCATCAGATCCGTCGTATTTGATTACATATAAATAGGAATTGTTCTTTTAAAAATCGGCTGATTAAATTTTCGCGAAATTTTCCCAGAATATATCCTAGACATTACCTTTCAAAATGATATTGAAATGGGTGGTTCTCAGCCATTTTATTTTCTCTTAAGTGTGATCAAGAACAAAAAAATGCTAGTTTAAAAATAAATGACCATTTTTGTCACGCTTCCTGTTTGTCACGGTATAATTTTCGCGAACGGCGATTATTCGAAAAAAAATCAACAGGTGATTTTGCTGATTGCCATTACGTTCCTTATCAAAAAATCAGTATTAAAAATCAAACTCCAAGAATGGGTACCTGGGCTTTCTTTAAAAAACCACCTTTGGCTCGACCCGGTAAAAATCATTTTCTAACCCGCAGAATTGTTTTGGATCGACGCAACATGAATCCGGAACAGGATATTTTCCAAAGACAACGCTGGATGGCACAATTAACTTGACATTTTGAAAGTTTATTGTTTTGAACGAAGATTTGGATCTATGTAGGGTGGACACGTTAAAGATTTTTAGACATCGTAAAAAAATGAAGCGGTCAAAATATGTACAGTCGTCAGTCCTTAAATAACGCGTCACTCAAATAACCGTACATTTGGTACTCTGAAAATACTTGACCATTAACTCCTGCGCCTAAGGTTGAAAAAACATGTCCTCGAAACAAAAAAATACAGTCCTATCTATGGACGTTTATTATTTTAGAAAATAGCGTCCGTAATGGGGGAAGTCCCCCCGGGGAACTGTCCCAAAATGCTAATTTTAGGACGGTTTGAAGACATGTTTAGCACAATGATCATCTATTGGGAGTGAGAACTGTATACAGTCCTTACTACCATTACGGCCGTTTTCGGTTCTCGAAAAAACGGCCGTAATGGGATTAGCGCCCCTAATAGGGTTTAATTGGGACAAATTTATGTCAAAAAAAAAATTATTGAACCTTTCAATGTTAATTTTACGACCTATTCCATGATTTGGCCCTAATGAGAGAGCCCGTAATGGGAGTAAGGACTGTATCAAATTTAAGACTCATTAAATTGTACACCCTAGACCCATCACGCCGAAATCGAGTGGGGATACAATTGCGTGGGTTTGGATCATTACATTCATTGTTGCGCGGCGGGGGACCCATATACCAGGGCCATTCGTAAGGCCACGGGGGAGTTAAGGATCGACGCGTTTGAAGAGTGGTTGTACGACCGGTGGGTTTCGGCGTTGTCGAACTCGCCGGTNGTGCTGTTATGTGTCACTTTTTTGAGAAAATATTTTCCCCTAATACATATATTTATATGTTAAGCCCTACGCCGTTATGTTTCACTTTTTCCCGATCGGGCCATTATGTTTCACTATTTTTCGAATGTTTTTGTGAAACATAACGGCACACCCCGTGTATTGGGAGTGAGAACTGTATACAGTCCTTACTCCCATTACGGCCGTTTTCGGGTCTCGAAAAAAGCGGCCGTAATGGGATTAGCGCCCCTAATAGGGTTTAATTCAAATTTATGTCAAAAAAATTATTGAACCTTTCAATGTTAATTTTACGACCTATTCCATGATTTGGCCCTAGTGGGAGACCCCGTAATGGGAGTAAGGACTGTATCAAATTTAAGACTCATTAAATTGTACACCCTAGACCCATTACGCCGAAATCGAGTGGGGATACAATTGCGTGGGTTTGGATCATTACATTCATTGTTGCGCGGCGGGGGACCCATATACCAGGGCCATTCGTAAGGCCAAGGGGGAGTTAAGGATCGACGCGTTTGAAGAGTAGTTGTACGACCGGTGGGTTTCGGCGTTGTCGAACTCGCCGGTGCAACTTGATTAATATTAACTGTACACGAACTACAGTTAATGGCCGGTACTTCACCGTCCCCAAACGTAATCACTTTTTTTGTAGGACGAACCCCGCTAGGTGGCGTTGTACCGCCAGGCGGTAGAACAGTTGGCACAATCGATGTAGGGATCGGTTTTGGTTTATCTCCGAAAAGAGATATTTCATTTGTACATGTAGCGTATACAGGAGTCGCCAAATAAGACCCTTAACTGCCGCACGCAGGATCAGATAATTTAAGGGGTGTTACGCAATTATAATTTTTTTGAGTGACATATTTCAAATATGATATTTGATTAAAATCTAATAATTAAAAATTGATTATTTGGCAAAAGCCACCCTTACTTGAGGGGCCATATTTGGCGACTAAATGTTTGACATACAAAGAGGTTAGTTATATAAATACACGAATAAAAAAATCGCATAGATTAATAACAATTTGCATTAATGCGGGGAATAAAGCGCATACATACGGTATGTTTTTCGAATTGGTATAAAAAGTGAGCATATTAACACTATTTTCAATGAAATTTTTTCATAATAAAGTTTTACACGTGTAATTTTAAACGCATAACGGTCCAGAAATATCCCTAACAATAATAAATCCGTGGTCTAAAATCCAATTTGGGGCAACCCGGTCCCCAACGAGCCACGAAATTATTGGATTTTGTTTTGAATAATCCACAGGACCACTGATACCACAGCAATGTTCACTTTTCTGCAAATTATCAAAAGCCATCCATTCAAGGGACGTATTTTTCAACTGGAAACTCGAATATTCCACTTGAAATTGAATTAACTCTTTCGCCAGATCAAAACTATCTAATCCAGTACCAGACAGAAGAAATAACGCCAAACACCCGGAAATGGGAAAACTAAAATGGAAAATATTTTGAATCATCAAGTAATTTTTANTATAAATACACGAACAAAAATATCTCATAGATTAATAACAATTTGCATTAATGCGGCGAATAAAGCGCAGACATACGGTATGGTTTTAAAATTGGTATAAAAAGTGCGCATATTAACACTATTTTCATAATAAAGTTTTACACGTGTAATTTTAAGCGCATAACGGTCGAGAAATATCCCTAACAATAATAAATCCGTGATCTAAAATCCAATTTGGGGCAACCCGGTCGCCAACGAGCCACGAAATTATTGGATTTTGTTTTGAATAATCTACAGGACCACTGATACCACAGCAATGTTCACTTTTCTGCAAATTATCAAAAGCCATCCATTCAAGGGACGTATTTTTCAACTGGAAACTCGAATATTCCACTTGAAATTGAATTAACTCTTTCGCCAGATCAAAACTATCTAATCCAGTACCAGACAGAAGAAATAACGCCAAACACCCGGAAATGGGAAAACTAAAATGGAAAATATTTTGAATCATCAAGTAATTTTTAATTCAAGTTGACCGTTTTAACCCGGAAGAAAAAAAAAATGGAACGAATATTCCAAAAAACTCCCTACATGCACTTATATTTTCATTACGGCGACCAAAATATTGACAAGACAGGCTCAACAAGATAAACGCGCAGTGCGTCACATAACATATATGTACAGAGGGGTCGCCAAATACGGGTCGGTTTCGTGTTTTCTGGCGACCCGATCCTTACTTGGCGTACCCAGCATAAGCACATTTTATTGTTAAAATCAGCGACCCTTATTTGGCGCAATAATATTGTTCTCGGAAAAAGCGACCCTTATTTGAGGGGCCCTTATTTGGCGCAATAATATTTTCTCGGAAAAAGCGACCCTCATTTGAGGGGCCCTTATTTGGCCACCCTCCTGTATTCTTGAAAATTATTTTTGTAAAAAGTTGAAAGAAATTGGCAAGATAAGTGCACCATCGGTGATTTTGACTAGACCCTATTTGTATGTGCTAAACACAGTCTGCGCTGTTATCTTATCTTATATCTCCGGTTTGCTGCGTTATCGTCCGGACTGTTTTCATGCAAAAATTAGAATTTGTCCGAAAAAAAAGTTTACTTGCATGTTCTAAAAAAGCTTTTTCTTGCCTTTTCCCGAAAAACCGCGGTGCCTTTAATTGAATATCTTACCTTATTAAAGACACAACAAATGACAAGGCGCGCAATTCGTAACAAACGAAAAATAATGAAACCATAACTATAACGAGTGAAGAAAGGCAAATTGCAAAAAACGGCATTTTTGAAATCAAGAGCAAAGGCATCAATGGATAAAGAATTGTTTTCTTTTCGTCATTTGGAAGAAAATTGAGAATTTGGGGGCCAAAGTCGGAACTATTCAGTTTTGGCAACGTAATTAAAGTAGGCATCTGGGCAGTATTTGGTTGGTTCATTATCGGACTACCAGGTAATGTCTGGTTAACATCACGGTTAACCACTGGTTTTAGCAGATTCGAAAAAGGCTCAAGCCAGAAATGGAATGGAAAGACCAAAAGCCAAATGATAATAACAAAGGATATAAACTGCAACATAACAATAATGCATTTCACATAACCAGCACATCCTAAACGTTAAGGTTAACTCTTGTAGGCCCGAGGTCTTCATCCAAAAACAACGTAAAAAGACATGATTTCAAAGACTTTTTTCCCCAAAAAACACGCTTCACAAAAAATTGACTTGACCTTAGTGCAAGAAAAAAAATGACTTGACCTTTTGCAAAAAAGATGACTTGACCTTAGTGCAAAAAAGATGACTTGACCTTATAACGGTCACACCTTATGACCATAACCAGACCCCCTGTAAACAATTTCTATTTTTCCTTTCAATTTACATAGGGTACGGTTATAAGGTCAACCTCGAGAAAATTGATAAAATTGGACCGTCCCGAAAAAGTTCAAAAAGACATGATTTTATATAAAATAGACATGATAAAGACATGATTACTATGGCCCTAAACCACAATATATTATACATGACCAAATCTCAGACCTTATAACTAGCCCCTTTGATAACTATATAAAGGTCATACGAAATTACCTGTACATCTAACGACACAGGCACATGCCTGCCCGGTATGTCTAACCCGCGCCATTTCATCATTTCTGATTACGCTCGGCAAAAGTCAAGGTCCGATTCATTTTTCGAATCTCTAAATTGAAAGAATATTTGAGACGGTTGCGAAATGGTAGCTCAATGCAGAATAAGTTGGCAGAGCTTATTTTCTTCAGTCGCAACCAGAACTTTGTCATCCTCGGCCAGACAGATATCATTAACCTTATACTGTAAAGTAACAGCCTTGTCAAGCTTAATATCAATATTTCTTTCTTGAGTGGTCGCCCGCCAAAACTTGACGAGTTGGTCATTCCCGCCCGAAATTAAATTCCAAAACGAGCCATTTTGGCGAGCCGTTATTGAACCGATTCCCCACGAATGCGCACCGGGATAAACTGACGTCATCGTTTTACCGGTTGAAACGCGACCGTTATCTAAATATACGATAAAAATTATACAAATGAATGGTGTAATTCCAATTGTAATAAAATGTAATTTGACCCCACTGGAGGTCACAGAAGGGTCGAATTACATTTTAGGTATCATAATCGGCATCTTCTTGAAAAATGTTTTCGAATGAGGGGTATATCGCGATATATCGTCAAATATGTTATTTGACCCCTTTTCGCTTTTAGTCAGGCCCAAAAATAGGTCAAATTACTATGGCTCGAATATCAATGGTCCGTTATCTAAATATACAATATAAACCAAAATAAAAATAATACAAAAAAAAAAATCAGAAAAAACGAAAAATATGAAAAATGCCTCCAAAAAAGTAAAATTCTGGTCGAACTGAATTTTCGGTAACAAGTTAACTAGAAAAAAATCGTTTCGAAATTTTACACAATTTACTGACCTAATTTATTTACAGCAATTGTTCCATTTTCGCAACCAACAGCTAGGAATTTGGGCTCATTATCATCTTTAAGAATTGTCAAAGTGTGAATCAAAGGTGGCGAAACGTTAACTTTGCTCTGATTGGACGAAGCCACGTCATTTTTGAAGGGTGAAATATCAACTGTTCGCAAACATTTTTGTTGGTCAACCCTCCACGATTTTATCGTCTGGTCAGCGCTAAAATATAAACNTAACCACCTAACCAGTTATCATAACACAACAATTGTTCAAAAAGTGTTAGAATAATTCCCACTTTGTTAAGATAACTGGTTAAAGGGTGTAGTGATAAATTTTCATTCAAAATCCACCTTTTGAGGTGGGGGACTGTAATGAAAGTTTTCGAACCTGGCTGAAGCGATTATTTGATCAGTGGCCCATTCGACGCACGAAACAATATTTTCATGTTTGGCTCGAAATGCCTTTATTCTTGGTTCGGAATCGGTAGAGGCGACTTGCGCAATTCGAATGCGTCCATCATCATCAGCGGTCGCCAGCCGTGATCCCGTACTGTTCCCTGGGGTGACATCACGTGAAAAAATTGCAATTTGTTTATTTTATGTGTAACTTGTACAATGTACACTACCGTGTATTGGCGCTTTGACTGTCGCGGTGACGCCAAAATAGCGTTTTAACCAAACGCAGTCTGAGCGACAGTCTGAGCGTCAACATAGTTAGAATATCAAAATTTATTGAACTAGAAAACGTCCAAATTTTCTAGATTGTTGGCCGGGTGAACATGGTACACGTGTACTTGAAACAGACGGAAAACGAATACACAATTTTTTTAATGCATTTTTAAATAAAACGCCTGAAATTCATGTGGAACGCGCAGTATCATTTTTCCACATGAGGTCACCACCTGTTCAGTGATATATAATTAATCTCCTCGCGTCCTATTTTCCACTGACGTCCTGACAGTTTGAAGGTTCTAAGGTCAATCTCGAATACATTCTCACCAGAGGAGCAAAAGAGGTTCTCACTAGCGCCAAAACATAAAGAGTTCACATCACAATCGCTGACCCGACATGACCCAATTTTTTCACCCGACAAAGACCAAAAGTAAACATGACCATCTTCGGATGTACAGCCGGTTATTTTCTTCTCCTCATTAAATCGAACGGAGAGTAATCCGGCATCTGATTGGCTGATAAAGGGGTTATAAGCAAATCTTACTTATTTTTAGCAACCTCGTGAAATCTTAATTTTCAGTTAACGTTCATTTATTGAAATCGTTAAAAATAGTTAATTATGGACCCACGGTTTTTCGGAGAAGATGAAAATAATTCTTTGAAAAACGATTTTTCGTAGAACTTCAATTACAAGACTCTCATGAGGAGAGAACAAAAAATCATTAGAACTTCCCACGAAATGCGTTTTTTCCGAAAGACCGTTTTTCCGATAATAAACGTTAATTTTTCATCAATTAAAATTAATACGAATTCTGTCGAAATTTTTGTCACGAATTTAAATCGAATCCGTTGACCCAAAAGAGCCCTGGATTCAAATTATAGACTGTAATTATAATTATACAGTCCTTAGTAAGGACTCCTTACTCTCAATACGGACGGTTTTTGTGGAAAAGTGTCCCCATAACAGTCGAAAAATGGACAGTTTATGACAATTCACCCCAATACGGACGAAATTTTCGAGAATCAAAAGCGTCCGTATTGGAAGTAAGGACTGTAAATATTCTCTGTTAGTCTTAACATTTTGAATCCCTGAACTTGACGAATTCCAAACACTAATGGAATGAGTCGCCATCTATCTCTTTATTTTCTCTTAGAAGTAAACGTTTATAAAAGCCGCGAAAAGAAGTTTTTTAAAATATTTTTTTTCATATCTAATTTCTATGTTTGGGAAAATTGAGAAATATTTTTCCATCAACCAATAGGAAGCGCGCACAAATAAGAAAGTTAATTTTTCAATTGAAAATGGCTAAATCACGATATGAGTATGTTAGAGAGTACGAAGAAGTTGATAACGCCCTTAACGACTGTTATATTGGTAAGGTTTTAACTTGTCATTTAGGTTAACAGTGTTAAGTTAACACACAAAGGTTAACACCTGAAATTTCCAAGCCACTGGCGTCTCGTCATGCCCGGAAAAACATTTTTTTTCGTAATAATAAGAAATTGTTGATTTCTGCGCATTTTTTTTTTTTTTGAAAATTGAAATTCAGCGTGACCTAATTTTAGTGCCGTTATCTTTCACTTTTTTCCAAAAAGTTTTCAACCTTATCCGCCTCGAAACTATGATATTCTAGTTGACTGATAATTTGGAACATATAATAACGTCTATTCTGAATGAAAGCGGGTCAAACATGATCAATTTTACTCTTTTTAGCCCGCTTTCATTTGAAACGCGCGTTATGTTAAAACGCGTAGAGTTCGTTATCTTTCAAAACGGCTACGCACTGCGCCACGCGCGCCGTTACCTTTCGATTTTATTCACTTTGGTTTTGAAAGATAACGGCACATGGAATGAATATTCTTATTTACTAGTTCTTCGCGTTGATGGTTCCAACTTTCACCGATTTTCGGACAAACACGGTTTCGACAAGCCAAATGATGAGAGAGCCTTACGTTTAGCAAATCGGGCTGCAGTTGGCGTAATGCAAATCTTTCCCGATTGTGTTTTAGGGTATGGCCAGTCGGATGAATTCAGTTTTGTGTTGCGGCCAGACACACGTTTACACGGCAGGAGAAAACAGAAGCTGGTCAGCCTAGGGGTTTAAATTTAATTTTAAATCTTGATTTCTCAAAAACAAACATTTTTAGACGTTTTTTTTTCAAGTTTATCAGATTTTACCTAATTTTAAACTCTGTCCAAGCTTAGCCGTGTCGAAATTCACCGCTATTTATCAATTTTATTGGAGTGAATTTTTCCCGGATGTAAAATTGCTCTACCCGCCGTCGTTTGATGGGCGACTTGTTTTATATCCAAATGAAACCGTCCTGCGCGATTATCTGTCCTGGCGACAGGTCGATTGTGTTTAGGTTCGAAATCTAGAAGAATTTTTTAGAAATTCTTGAATCAACTAGTCACACAATTTTCGAATAATTTTTTTTTGATTTTTTTTCTTGCCTTATTTAACTCCCAGGGGGAAGTGCGTGTAANCGACGTTGCTCTACAACTTGGCTTTTCCAGTTTTTAAGAATTATTGTGAGTTAATGTGAATTTTTTAAGTGCGTGTTTATTTACACGCATTTTCCCCCTACGGGTTCCCAAAAACTCCTTCCCCCTAAGAGTTAAGTAGTTCACATAACTATCCTTAGCCATATTTCTTAACGCGACATTTTTATGTTCTCCAATCTTTTTCTTCGCCTTTTTTAGAAATAAATGAAATATTTGTAATTCAAACTTTCAAAAGGGCCAAATTTGATTTTGAAAAAACCTAACACAAAATTGCGGATTTCGAACCTTATACTGTCATATAAATAACTTGTACAATACTACTTTTCATTCATTAATAAAGTTCAAGGACATGACTCCGTCAGCAGCCGAAAAACATTTATCAAAAACTCTGTCGGCTGATAAGGTAAATGATAAACCAATTTATTCGAAATTTTAATCGACCTTATACATCCGGGTTTCATAAAAACCTTTAGCTAACTAGTTTGTCCCTTTACGGACGCCTTTAACATCCTTTATGGGATCACGGATTGTACTTTATTTTTATGATGACATCAATTAGGACCGCTTTTCGTTTTCCGAATTTCTCAAAAATACATTTCGAAAAATGACAGCGTTAATTTTTCACAAAAATCTTAAAAGAGGGGTAAATTCGACAAAATTTTCTAAGATTTCAAATTTACAATTAATCCATATTTTCTCAATGAAAAAAATATTACAGTCCCGGCTTTCAAATTGTGCACCCTCAAATTGTGCACTTTTTCAGGAAATTTTACGAGCCCTGTAAAACTAGTTGTCAACTTGATAATAACGATTTTACCAAATTTTGGACGACTCTCAAATTGTGCACGACTTCCAAATTGTGCACGTTTTGCGGAAACGCAAAATGCACAATTTGAAGGTCGGGACTGTACTTAGAAAAATACATTTGTTTTCAGCACGAAATACTACATGANGAATAGTCAGATCGACGTAGTTTGACGAGCTCTACAACTTGGCTTTACCAGTTTTTAAGAATTATTGTGAGTTAATGTGAATTTTTTAAGTGCGTGTTTATTTACACGCATTTTCCCCCTACGGGTTCCCAAAAACTCCTTCCCCCTAAGAGTTAAGTAGTTCACATAACTATCCTTGGCCATATTTGTTAACGCGACATTTTTATGTTCTTCAATCTTTCTCTCCGCATTTTTTAGAAATAAATAGAATATTTGTAATTCAAACTTTCAAAAGGGGCCAAATTTGATTTTGAAAAAACCTAACACAAAATTCCGGATTTCGAACCTTATACTGTCATATAAATAACTTGTATAATACTACTTTTCATTCGTTAATAAAGTTCAAGGACATGACTCCGTCAGCAGCCGAAAAGCATTTATCAAAAACTCTATCGGCTGATAAGGTAAATGGTTAAAACTAATTTATTCCAAATTTTAATCGATGTTATTCATTCGGGTTTTATTAAAACTCTAGCTAACACCACGTAAGCTTCAATAAATAAAACAATACACGCGTACGCGGTTATCTGGCCGGCATTTTGAGCAAAAATTTCCAAGTAACTCCTATCTTTAAATGTCAATTATGTGGTCAGTATTACGTAAAAACATGTTTTTTGGAGAACTATGTGGGCCAGATAACTGCGCATGCATGTTTTAACTTATTTTCATGATGAGATAAATTAGGTTCACGCTTTTCCTTTTCGGAATCTGTCAAAAATAAATTTCGAAAAATGACAGCAATTTTCACAAAAAGTCTAAAAGAAGAGTAATTTCGACTAATTTTTCTAAGATTTCAAATTTTAAAAAAATCCATATTTTCTCAATTAATCGTTCCCGGCGTCGAATTTTACATAAAGAAGAAAAACCCATTTTTTCAGCACGAAATACTACATGATATGGGGATTAATTACAATAACGAAAAGGAAATTTTCAAAAAAGGATCAGTGCTTATTGGAACAGAAGAGGGCGCAGAGTGTGAAAAATGGGAAACGAAAAACTCGGAAGAAGAAAAACATTTGAGAAAGCGAAATGTTACTGTTTTACACTGCGACATTATTAGAGACGATTTTTGGAAGGAACACGNCAATTTGCTTAAAACATTGAAAGATGTCAAAAAGTCCAAAAGAATCAAGTTAAACAATGAATAAATTCAGCTTATTCCAGTCTTGCTGATAATTTTTAGATAACAACAAAATACGGTAGACTACGGGAGATTTCTTCTAAACCTTCAAACACATCGGTCGGAATTTTGTCCAACTGATCATATAAAACACATTTTTGGTGTATTCATCTATTAAATGTAACGATAGTGAAAACCAACATAGAATTATCGATTACAAAGTCGGAGCGCAGAAGAAAAACAAATATTACCGTAATGAATATTAATTAGTCATTTATTGGAGCTAGGAAACCTAAAAAAGATTTATTTGCAATTAATAGTTTTCACGCACATTTTTTCTGTCATATTTTTCCAAAACTGTTAAGTAGTCAACGCCCACTAGCCTGCAAAAAAGTGAACCCCGTCCGTCAACGGGTTAACCGTTTGTGCATTTTTGTTTTTGTGCTCAAATCGACCAAAAAGTGTCCAAGGGTGGTCGAAGATTTTGCATATGCATATATTTCAACCTTTTGGTTTCAGAAAAAAAATGATGGATATCCTGTGGCTTGCCGTTTTGGTGTCTTCTAAAAACAAGTCTTTTTAATTTAACTCATCATGGCATCCATGGCTTTACCAAAAACTCAAAATAATTTTTGATTTTGAAAATATAACATGTCTCTTATATCATATAAGTTATATGTTATATTTTCAAAATCAAAAATTATTTTGAGTTTTTTTTTACGGTGACTCAAACATCAGTAAAATCCGGAATGTTCGAAAGCATAGGGTCATTAAATTTCGAGGCAAAAAATGTTTGCCATTTAGTTAACACATTTATGTGACCTGCATAAGTTGACATTAGTATAAAAAAAAACTTTTCTGATGTAATTAGAGAACCAAAAAATGGATTATTTTAATTTAACCTCGTTATTATATCAACCGGCCGGTAATGTGTCGGTGGCCTGTAATAATTCATTACAAACGCTTTTGGGTGATTTACTAGACCGCGAAATGTACGCAGTTAATATGGTTGACGCCTGGGGAAAACCGGAAGCAGGAATTTTATACGGTAATACAGCCTGGTTAGGTAGTTATGACCAGTGTCTGGAGCAACATAATGGCACAATTACAGCCAAATATTTTCGAGTTTACGCCACGGGTTAATATATCGTTTGCGACTTTCGTAAATGTAATTTATATTGTTTTAGGTATTTACTTTGTGTCATATTATTATGCTTGATTTTTTTACATTTCATAACATTATTGCACTTTGCAAACAGTACTTACTCCCTCTAAGGGCC
>SCLG01000493.1:13106-33064 GCA_004367875.1 Oikopleura albicans | reverse complement strand
CAAATATTTTCGAGTTTACGCCACGGGTTAATATATCGTTTGCGACTTTCGTAAATGTAATTTATATTGTTTTAGGTATTTACTTTGTGTCATATTATTATGCTTGATTTTTTTACATTTCATAACATTATTGCACTTTGCAAACAGTACTTACTCCCTCTAAGGGCCGTTAGGGCTGTTTTTATTTTCCAAAAAAATGGCACAAAACTAATTTAGCCATTTTTCATTTTGTCCTAATTCAATCGGTGTCTTGTGAGTGATATTCTCTTTTCAAAGACACCTCATAGTCTCGGAAATTTCTAGAACATATATTGAACCGTGTCAAAGCACCAATCAATGAATCTGCATTATCTGTGCCGTTAGCCGTTCCAGGGGTGCGAGCCGAATTGGTAGAATCTGAAATTGGTAGAAAAAATCCGCTAGATGGCTGGATCCGGAACGAATCCTACCAATTCGGGATTCGACCAGTTCGACTAGCACCGTTCCAGGTGGTTTCACTTTGATGCTTGGCGCTTGTTTGCCTTCTATATGCAATACGACGGATGTTACCCATATAATCGCAAATGCTCTTGCCAACCCAAACTCACCGGTGCCAATCCCTACCAACATGTTTGAAACGATTGTCACCCAAGATGATCCTGATTTGTTGGTTAGAAAATACAGTCCTTACTCCTTTTTCTGCCAAAATTGGGTCATAAGAAAAATTATCCTTTTGGTGACGCTATTTTCGAGAACCGAAAACGTCCGAAAAAGGCGTAAGGACTGTAGTGTACCNCCCAATCTATAGAGACCATATATGGTCTTTTCAAATCATTAAACCATACGGCACTCCTGCGCAAAACTCAAGGGTCAGGCCGTCTCTAGTTAGTCCAATAAATCCATAAAACCGAAATTATGAGGCTGATTTTGTACATTTATTGGAATTATTAGACACAGTCAATTTTAATCTGGAGGCACATATACGGAATAAAGGCACATATACGGAAAAAACGGCCATCGGGGATAATTCTTTCTAATTTTGAGGTATGTTCGAAAAAATGAAAATAGTGTCATACGGTATGGCAATGTCGGGACCACAAGAGTTAATAAAACAATCTATTCAGTGGCGTGGAGCAGATATCGGATTTTTGGTTTCAGTCGGTTTTATTTTACTAATAGAAGTGATAGCAACGGGTCTTCATTACTATCGTGAGTCTCGGGGAGAATACGAGACGGAATCTCCCCTGGCTCATTTTGTTCGAATATTTTCCTTTATTCATTCCTGGAGATTATTTCGAAACATTTCACCGAAAAAAAATTCCATTCGAAGTTTTGAAGGAATACGAGGTAAGACACAAATTACACATACCGTGGTTTTCTTTACACCCAAATAGGAGCGTTTTTCAGTCTTTTTCGACGTTTTGTGCCCAACTTCGCTCAAAACTTTTGGGAAGGCCTTATTGCAGTTTCACAGGATCAAATCATGCCTTTTTTGCTGAAATACTTATTATACTTGTATGTTATTCCTCAAACAAATTGTAGGTTGTTATAACTTATAAGATCTTAGCAAAAAATAACTTAATCAGTATTAATGACGTGAACGTTAAAGTGCCGTATATATACGCGTATTGGAGGGTTTTTTGAGATATTTAAAATTACTGGCAGTAGCCGATTTAGAAATCATAATTGTTAAAAACAAATAGCTGAATGTTATTAACTCAGAATCTAATTTCACATATTCAAAAATGAACCTACAGTTATTAAAATTATTAGATAATCCTCTCTAGGTTTACTTAAAATTGTAATATGATGTGATTCCGGTTAGAACTCTAAGTAAGGAGCTGATCAACATTTTTAGGCACCGCCATGGTGCAGTATTTGATTATTTGATTATTATTAATATTTATCAAGGTTTACATCATCAGCAATAAAATGTGCTTATCCTGGGTTCGCCAAATACCACAGTAAGGGTCTGGTCGCCATATAAGGGTCGGGTTGTCAAAACACGAAACCGGCCCTTATTTAGCGACCCCCCTTTATAATGTTATAGAATAAAATAAATCCCAGTTTCGAGAATCTGTGTCCGATAATACTTTTTTCCGAGAAATGCTTAAACCTTTTCTCCGAAAACTACGATACCCTCTTTGCCGAGAAATTACTGACTTTAGTGGACAATTTCACATGCACTACGTTATTTTCCAAGATTTTTTATTTTATAAAATCTTAAACTATAAATTTCAGCTTTATCATTAACTTGGGTGGTTTTGGGCCACTCTTTGTTTTTTCCACTTGCATATCAATCGATTTCAAATACGGGAAATGTATATTTAACGTGGCCAATGGAATTTCTCAGTCAGACTTTACTCAATGCCTTCTTCTCAGTCGATTCATTTTTCTTTATTTCCGGCGCGCTTTTATCATATTTATTTATTAAACGGCAAGGGACTGTAAAAGATTTGCCGATGATGCTTTTATGCCGATACGTTCGATTAACGGTAGTTTCTATCAAAATTTGACTACAGTTCTTAAGGGCCAATTTCTGTTCCCGAAAAAACGGCCGTTGAAGGATTAGCTTCATACTTTTCAAAGGGGCTAACCCTCAAGGCCTAATGTAAAAAAATGCCGTCATGGAGGCGCCCTTTTATGTGTCAGCGCAATTTTTTGCAGTTTTAGGGGAAATTTTAAAATCTTTTTCCCAGTTTTTAACGAAAAACTTTTTCTCTGAGAGACTGGCTACCTATGGAAATAAGGAATGTATCATACAGAGCTTCAACGCCGGTCCTCTCCTTATATCTCTGATTTTTAGCCCTTACCAATGATGATAGCCTTTTTTTATTCTACAATTCTGCCAAAAATTGGTTCTGGTCCAATCTGGCTTTCAACTTCAACAAATATGGCCAAAAACTGCCAGGATAACTGGTGGACAAATTTATTATACATTAATAATATACCCGAAGTAGTCGCACCAGGCATCAGGTGTCTACAGCTTGGAATGTTTTATTTTACAAAATTTCTAAAATACAAATCTAATCTTCATCAATTTCAACCAAAAACGTTTTCCAGGTTTAAAGAAAAAGTTTCCAAGAAAAAGTTTTTTGGAGAACTTATCTGATAGTTTATTCGTCGAAAAACCGAGGTGTCAAAACCGTGATAAACTTTTGACTCAAAAGGTACAGTTTTTACTAGATTTTTTTACGATTTTGTACCATAAACATCTATGAACATCTATATGAGGGAAAATGTGTATTGGAGAATCTTGGTACTTAGCAGCAGATATGCAATGTTTCATTATTGCACTTTTCGTCTTGGCTCTAATGACTTTCAATTATAATTTCGGAATGCTTTTTGCCTCTATTAACATTCTTATTTCTATGCTTCTCAAGGAAATTAGATACAAAACTACATAGCATATGTAACATATGACATACAATTTCACAAAATTACTTCAATATTATTTTAGGCCATTTTATACTTTCACCCACGCGGTGGCCGATCAGTACATGAAGGAATTAACTTATTTCGTACAACGCGAGGCCACCACGTGGTCAACCGTAGTCAGCTTTTGTCCTACAAAATAATATGTATAATTAAAAAAAAATTATGGCAAAAATATGTGCCGTCATTGGATCCCTCTGAAAAAAATACTTCTTTTAGTGATGCCTTAAAACATTTTTATACATTTTAGCAAACTATTGTATCTAATTTTTAGGGTATTCAAGCAACACATTATGGGCGTCAACCACAATCTTATCTTTATGGGAAACAGATAACTGATAATTCCGATCATACTTTTTTCGCCGATGACTACTTTAATGCTTTTATGCGAATGGACGTTTATTTTGCGGGGTTACTGTTTGGTTTGTTACTCCGAAATTGCAAAGATTCGCCCACCGCCGACAAATTTTTGAGTAGGCGGCATCTTGTTTTTGGCTGGATGTGCGCCGCATTTTTCATGTTTGGCGCTGTGTATGGCCCATATCGATTTTATCATCATGAACTACAGCAGGTTATGGTCTATAACTTATGGATTCAAATATGCATAATACAGTTGTATCGCACATATCTTAATTCCCAAGGGTCACAAGTGGCATATAATCCGTAGGGGTCACGTAGTCCAAATTTGGACTAAACGCCCTTGTTACCATGTTAAGCTTAAAAAAATTTCTGTTTTGTTTTATGTTTTTTATTTTTCTCATAAAATTTAACAAGGCCCGTGTTTCAGCGATTTTCGATTAAGCCCGGTGTAGTACGTTTTCGGTCCATTTAGGGCGTTTAGTCCAAATTTGGACTAAGTGACCCCCGGGAGTTAAAAAATCACACTTTATGACTCATGCGAAAATTTTAATATATGGGCGATCAAACTGTATTTGACTTAATAAAGCTTTTGTTAATTTTCAAAAATTCTCTATATTTTCAGTAGATTGGGACACCGCGTGGATTTCGCTACAAAAAAGACTAAAGTAACAGACTGTTACAGACTGTAGGTAGTCTTAATTTTTCCCTACCTGCGTAACGTTTCACAATTGATAACTATGTTGCGGTTTAATGCTAGGCTAGATATTTTAGGTATTAAATTCATGTAAGTGGTCAATGTTTAGGAGTTAGCACTTGTATTTTTCCATTTATAACCATTAAAGCAAACGTCCAGTTTTATCATTTCAACTTCAAGAATGTCGTGGGCTGTTGGGTTGGCGTGGGTTGTTTTCACAGCTGAGTTTGGGTACGCTCGGTCACTTTACAATTTTTTAACCATGGACATTTGGATTTACCTCAGGCGCGTGATATATAAAAACTTGTTTTCACTCCCTTGAGTGCCGACGGTCTCTTGAGTGACTCGTTTTTTGAAGTTTTAAATTGTCACTTCAAGGACAGACAACTTTACTTGAATATTTATAAAGTAACAAGTGGGAATTTCGGCTAGATAACTACGCTGGGGGTATATTAAAATAGTTCTTTATTTCACCATTCAAAAGCAAATTAAGTTATGCGATTTACCTGACGCATACACTGTATTTATACAATTATTATTTGCAACAACGGAGTTTCGTCTATTTCACAAAAGTAAATTTATTCTATATTTATTTGGCTACATTTGTTTTTGCTACGATGGGCGGCTTGTTTATCCATTTAACCCTTGAGCTCCCACTCAAGAAGATTGTCGACAAAGTTAGCATCATGCTTAGTGCATCACGTGTTCGAAAAGAGATTCCAAAATCGATTACGAATGTGTCGTATAAAAAACACGATGAGGTCGGAAATAAAAATGGGGAAAACGACGAAAAAACGGATAACATTGTGGCCTAGATGAATGGTATGTGGAAAATTTTACAATTTGTGACTCACAGATACTGTGCGTGTCTTGTTAAAAACTGTGTTCTGGATATTCTCGTTATTACTGTGTGGTAACTAGTTTGTCTCGTCTAAAATAACGCGATTCAGTCCATTGGAGGGCGCCAAGCATATAAATGTATTTGGAAGAATATGGGCTCTACTCAATTGGCGCCCTCTGATGGACTGAAGCGCGTTATTTTGGACCTAACAAGCTAGTTACCACACACAGTATAATAAAAAAGGTTCTAAAATTATCACAGTTGTTTCACGTTTATTTATACAGGGCCTTATGCAAGATAAAAATATTACAGGAGCAGGTTAATAAAAGATTTTTGTTTATCGAAAATGAAAGTTTGTGACTGTTCGCCGTTTTCAGGTTTGATCATGTTGTCTATTCGCCCAAATCAGGTTGTGCCATAAAAATATGTGATCATATTATGATACTTGTATAATCGTGTACGGTGGTGGTGGTGCGTTTTTAAGGGTTGTACAAACTTCATAAGGCGGAAGTTCTAAGAAAGCTCAACAATTATTTTTCCTAATAATTACCCTGGGATTTTGTTGTTTGGTACGAAGAACGATTTATAGATACGTAGGAAGAAATAAAGCCTTGTTTGATGAGAATTTTTATAAATTGAAAATTTGTGAAGCTTGCTTTTCTAGTCTACAAAACTTTTGTAACAAAAGATCAATAATTCAATCGTCGGACGACATTAGACGCAATCTAAATTTGACGGTTTAATCGCCAAAAATAAAAACAAACAAAGCGTTGTGGTAAACGATTTTTACGTCAAACGATTTTCGTTTGAAGAAAATATTACCCGCCCAAGTCTTTCATTTACAATACACAAGTATTTTAAGGTCGCGTAAGACTCGAATTTTGATTTAATTGTTCTTTTTTCAAGCAGGACAATTTATGAAAATAAATGTTGGAAAACAAGGCAAAAGCATGTTTTGTAGTCTAATAATTCCGAGCAATTGAGCACTTATTTAAAAAAAGTTTTTGTCGGGAAATGAATCACAAAAGATGGATATAGGTTCTCAGGCTATTCCCAAACTGATATAATGTATGCCTTGTCTCCAGGAAGCCTTTCTTTTTTGCATTTTTGTAAACAAATCGACCGTACTACCCTTAAGTTTTCAAAACCCATCACTCATGGAACCGGTGTAATGAGACTGGGACTGCATTTTATTTGCCTAATTATTTACCGGTAATTAATTTTGAGCTCATTCCTGAAATATCAGCCATGGACTCTGTATACGGTGGTGGCTCCGTCCCAGGCGGCTTCATGATGATCAATCTTGACAATCTATAATCAAAACGTCGATATTGCTCATAGTACTGCATGCAGTATTTCACCAAAACGCCAATTAAAACCGCTGTGCCAAAGAAAAATATCAAAATGAGTGGCAGAAAATAATTCCAGTGGAGTTCCATCTCTTTTTTTTGTTCGATTGCAAACTTTTTTTGTTTTATTTGTTTGAAAATTTCTCTCGCTTCGTTTGGCTTTCCCTTTTGTTTTTTGGTAGAAAAATGAAGATTTCGAATATGCTGAAAAAAAGTCCGCTTGGGTAATTTTTTCGTCGTTCTGCTTCAGTGTATTTTCCTTGTAATGTTTGGCGTTTTTAAATAACTAATCTCTGGCGAAATCTTTCGCCACCTCTAATTATCGATCTATAGGAAGTGATGCTTTTAATTATTGCAAGAATTTTTACACCAGTTATATACACCGGGTGCGGAGTTATCAGGCGGGTTTCGCGACAAAAAAACCGCCTGATAACTCCGTAGGGTGCCTGATAACACGACGAGCGGAGAATTGCGCAATACCACATTGTCATTATCCAATGACAGACCTGCCTGATAACACAACGAGCGGGAATTGCGCAATACTAAATTGTCATTACCCAATGACAGACCAGCCTGATAACACAACGAGCGGGCAATTTCGCAATACCAAATTATTATTATGAACCGGCGGGGGAATTTTAAGATCCGATAATATTACTCATTGTTCAATTGAACAAACAAATCATTATAAATACACTTTGTATTATATCTGAGAGAGAAAAGGGAAGCAATTTTCGGATCACTATTCATTAAAGCCATTCTTAGATTATAGAATAATTAGAACTTCAATCTCAAAATGGTATATGGCTGAATTCCGCTACCTTGTGGCGANATTCTCATTGGTCAAAAACGAAAAATGTATTGCGCAATTCGCTAAATTACTTTATCTTACCAAGAACCCCTAAATTAGGTTATCTTACCAAAAACCCCTAAATTACGTTATCTTACCAGATAAACAAAATTTTTTAAGCGTTTCCGCCTACGCACTAACATGTTATCTTACCAAAGTTAGGTTATCTTACCGCTTTATTAGCGTTTATAAAGGTAAGATAACGTGTTAGGTGGTGTATTTGGAAGAATGTAGGCTCTGCTCAGTTGGCGCCCTCTGATGGACTGAATCGCGTTATTTTTGACCTGACAAACTAGTTACCACCCACAGTATAATAAAAAAAGGTTCCAAAATTATCACAGTTGTTTCACGTTTATTTATACAGGGCCTTGTGCAGGATAAAATATTACAGATGCAGGCTGGTAAAAGATTTTTTATCCAAAATGAAAGTTTGTGACTTTTCGCCGTTTTCAGGTTTGACAATGTTCTGTATTCGCTCAAATCGGGGTGTGCTATTAAAAATTTGTGTTCACATTATGATACTTGTATAATCGTGTATGGTGGTGGTGGTGCGTTTTTCAGGGTTGTACAAACTTCATAAGGCGGAAGTTCTAATAAAGCTCAGCAATTATTTTCCTAATATTTACCTTAGGAATCCTAGTAAGGATTCTGTTGTTTGGTACGAAGAACGATTTATAGATACGTAGAAAGAAATAAAGCCTTGTTTGATGAGAATTTATATAAATTGAAAATTTGTGAAGCCTGCTTTTATAACGCACGAACTGTCTACAAAAGATCAATAATTCAAATTGAACATTATGGTCGGACGACGTTAGGCGCAATCTAAATTTGACGGTTTAATCGCCAAAAATAAAAACAAACAAAGCGCTGTGGTAAACGCTTTTTACGTGAAACGGTTTTCGTTTGAAGAAAATATTACCCGCCCAAGACTTTGATTTACAATACACAAGTTTTAAGGTCGCGTAAGACTCAAAAATGTTTTTTAACCCGAGACCGCGCAGTGTTCCCACATGTGTTCCCGAGCGACTATTTTAGTGAATATCTCGGATCTGGGATATGATATAGTTATGAAACCTTTTATACTCGATTTTTTTATCCTTCTTTTATTGAAAACCATATGAATGATGTGATAAATGTGCGCNCTCAAACAAATGTTAATCAATACTTTCATAAGTCATTTAAAACAAAAATATCATAATTCGACCCACTAATAAACAAATGGCAAGCATTTTAGTGTCGGGGAACACATGTGTTCCCCGTGCGCGGTCCCTGAATAGTACCTAGTGCGCGGTCTAGGGTTAAGCAAGTCATTCACTGATAGAAGCTCCTTCAGGGTCATTTTCGAAAATGAAAACGGGAGACCATTAGACATACTTTTAGTGTTTTGTTTAAGGGTAGTTTAAAGTTCGATTTTTGGTCCTTGATATAACCACATGAGGTGCGTTAATTCCATAACGGCCGTCTACCTCATAACGGTTACTTTTTTGAGAACCAAAAACGTCCGTTATGGAAGTAATGACTGTAAATTCTCATTATGAAAACTAAGCAAAAACATACCGAGGTATTTTTTAGTCTATTAATACCGCGTAATTGAGCACTTATAAAAAAAAGTTTTTGTCAAATTTAAGTTTTTAAAACGCGTCACTGATGGAACCGGTGTAAGTTACGGTGCACCGTGTCACTTATCAGACTGGGACTGCATTTTATTTGGCTAATTATTTACCGGTAATTAATTTTGAGCTCAATCCTGAAATATCAGCCATGGACTCTGTATACGGTGGTGGATCCGTCCCAGGCGGCTTCATGATGATCAATCTTGACAATCTATGATCAAAACGTCGATATTGCTCATAGTATTGCATGCAGTATTTCACCAAAACGCCAATTAAAACCGCTGTACCAAAGAAAAATATCAAAATGAGTGGCAGAAAATAATTCCAGTGGAGTTCCATCTCTTTTTTGTTCGATTGCAAACTTTTTTTTGTTTTATTTGTTTGAAAATTTCTCTCGCTTCGTTTGGCTTCCCCTTTTGTTTTTGGTAGAAAAATGAAGATTTCGAATATGCTGAAAAAAAAGTCCGCTTGGGTAATTTTTTCGTCGTTCTGCTTCAATGTATTTTCCTTGTAATGTTTGGCGTTTTTAAATAGCTAATCTCTGGCGAAATCTTTCGCCACCTCTAATTATCAATCTATAGGAAGTGATGCTTTTAATTATTGCAAGAATTTTTACACCAGTTATATATTTAAGAATTTTCTCCAGGAGAAAGTGATAAAGTCCCAAAGTAGCTCGCTCCAGGGATGTAAAAAAACGTGTGAATTTGGGGAAAATCCAATCACGATCACAAAATCACAGAAATAACAAAATCACAGAAATCACAAACGTTTCAATCTGATTGATTACAGTGACACAATCACGCAAAAATCACGCTGTGATTGGCAAAAACCGACTAAAATCACAAAAATGTGATTTTGGTGTAATTGGGGAATTACAAATCACAATCACATAAAATCACACGTGTGATTGTGAGTGTGATTCTATGATTTTGTGATTAAAATTTTAATCCCTGGCTAGCTCTATTTGTTTTTTGGCCTATAACTCTATAAGCAGTGCTACCGGTATTTTCAATTTTGGCGACATCAAGGGCTGGAACATATCCATTAAAGGATTTTTTTTAACTTTGAATAACTAAATTCCTTAAAAATACTACAGTCCCGACCTTCAAATTGTGCATTTTGCGTTTCCGAAAAACGTGCACAATTTGGAAGTCGTGCACAATTTGAGAGTCGTGGAAAACTCGATAAAATGGTTATTATCAAGTTGACTACTAGTTTTCCAGGGCGTTTTCGAGTCATAGATATACACAAAATTGATTCCTTTATCGTTTCGAATAAAAAAATAACAAATTGAATCAGTAAATTTTGTCTGGCAAACAAAAAAGACTTTTTGCCAGTCTCCTAAATTTTCCAATTGGCAGTCGTGCACAATTTGATGGTGCACAATTTGAAAGCCGGGACTGTATTCCATATATATAAAACAGCGCCCCATATGACCCTCGCGGCGCCCCATATCGTTTATTTCAAACACGGTAACGGTAACAATTATGTTTTTTTCTAGAATTCAGAACATTCTCTAAAAGAAAAAAAAACACGCTTCCTGTCAGATACCTCAAATATGCCGTTGGATTCGACACAAAGACCGCTAAAGATTCCGCCAAAGTTTGCAATTTATCCGGAGCGCAATGATATTTTCGATTTATTTGAGCGCATGCTGAGCGCGCTGATAATCAATAAACCAACTGATCCGATGACCTACTTGATCGACTGGCTAAAAAATGATAACACAAGGAAGATAAGAGCGGCTATTGTTGGCCCGGCCGGATCCGGTAAGCGCATGTTAGCCAATCATATTTCCAGTTGTACCGGAGCCATTAGGATTGGACAACGTGAAATTACTTCCGATCCATATGATGAAGGTCAGGGTTCCGTAATTTTTTTATCATTTTCTTCAAATTTAAAAATAGATTTATCTAGAAATTACATTTCTGGTGCAGTTTTATCTGAAAAACATGATGACGAAATAAAAAATTATAATGGAGAAACATTTTGGCGCTAGAGAGCATTTTGTAGG
Organism: Oikopleura albicans; assembly: GCA_004367875.1. NCBI lineage: Eukaryota > Metazoa > Chordata > Appendicularia > Copelata > Oikopleuridae > Oikopleura > Oikopleura albicans. The sequence goes on along the minus strand of SCLG01000493.1, from coordinate 21,929 downwards.
ACCAAAAAACAGTAAAGGACCAAAACGGTCACCCAGTTTTGACGCTCGTGGCGTCATAGTTCGTGGCTTGTCTGTTGATGATTGGTCTTAAAAGACATCCTTAAAATGCTCTCTAGCGCCAAAACACGACTTTAATTTGAACATTTCACGGAGACCCACGGCTAAGACTTACAGAAACTGCGTGACGCAATAACTACCGATGAAAATATAAATCCAGATATGTGGACTGATGCAATCATTAAACGACTTACTAAACCAGACTGTGCCAGACGGGGCTGGGTTCTAGAAGGTTTTCCCCAAACTCGCGCACAAGCAATCAAACTACAAGAAATTGGTCTAACCCCAGGTAAATCAAAATTAATTTTTTTTTGCCAGTCAGGCCAGATATGATATTTGAAATAAGGGGCTACTTTTCTGTGATAAAGAATTCTTCCATCGATGCGTATTAATTTCTAGAATAAAAAATGTGCTAGTTTTGAAGTTTGACACACGGTATGATTTTTAGATTATGTTATATTGCTGGATGCTCCAAATACTGTACTAACGGCTCGAGAACACGGAAAACGAATGGATCCTGACACGGGTGAATTCTATCACCCACTTTTTAATTGGACTGACGATGAAGATATTCTCAATCGCCTCGTAAAACCAGATAAGATTGCCAAAGTCTTAGATGAAGCAGATTTTTTCCGACAACACAAAAAGTCCTTAATTGAGCTGCATTCTACAGTAAGTATCGTTTCGGGTCTACTTTTCTGAAATTTCTTCTATAATTAAAAAAGTCCAATTTTTCTATTATTTTTTTTTATAAAATTTGTATAAACATTTCTAATTTTCTATTATTTTTTATGAAATGTCAATAAAAATTTCTATCAAATTGTTGCAAAAATTTGTATAAAAATTTGTACAAAAATTTATACACCACCTGCGCAGTTATCTTTCCACCAAATTTTTCAAAAAGCGGAAAGATAACTGCACCGACGGGGCTGAGCGGAAAGATAACTGCGCAGGTGGTGTATAAAATTTGTACAAAAATTTGTATCAAAATTTGTATAACAATTTCTAAAAAAATGTTGCAAAAAATTGTACACAAATTTGTAAATAAATTGTATCAAAATTTGTATAAAACATCTTTTGAAATTTTGTAAAAAAAATTTTTTAATTCCTAACATCTCTTGAAAATTTGTTAAAAATTTTGAAATTTTGTAAAATTTTTCTGAAAGTTTGTAAAATTGTTTTTGAAATTTTGTGAATTTTTTTTTTTGAAATTTTGGGTTTTTTTTTTGAAATTTTGTGATTTTTTTTTTGAAATTTTGTGAATTTTTTTTTTAATTTTGTAAAAAAAGATTCTATTGATTTTTTCTTTCAGAGATACCGCGAAATCAATGCAGATCAGCCACTGGATGACATAAAAGCAAAAGTGCTATCTTATATTTCCCAGAGGCCGATCTCGCTGGCTCGTCGAACTGCCAGGCTGATTATTATTGGACAGCGCGGTTCGGGAAAAGCGACTTTAGCGGCGAAGCTCGGCACAAAGTATAACTTGGTAAGTGTTAATATCAATGAGCTGGTCGATCGCGAAAAACAATCCGGATCTCGATTGGCACGGCGGATTATTGAGTATAAAGAATCAAATGAACCTTTGCCAAATGATCTCCTCGTCCAAGTTTGGGTTTAAATTTGTTATTGCCCTTACTCCAAGTAGGGCCGTTTCTAAATGTCCAAAAAACCCCTCATATGACCTCTTTTGGGATTCGGTATTTTCTAGAAATTGTGCCCCATCTAAGGCGTTGACGAGTTGAAATCGCTGTTCGTGTAGGTTTAAAAAAATACATGACTGGAATATAAACAATGTAGTAATAGTAATGAAATATTCAAATGATGCATCGCCTCAAGATAAACAAAAAAACGCTCATGTTCGGCATCAAATATCAAACAATGCAATTGGCCCATTTAAACCTACACGAAGGGCGATTTCAAGTCGTCAAGGCTTTAATTCCTTGCCGTTTTCAATGAACATTCGCCCATACCGATTTTTTTGACAAAAAAACCGGCACAAAGACTAAACCCCAGATATTTCAAAGTCATGCCGCAATTTAAACTTAATAATAATTAACATAATTAATATGCTTCAAAGTTTTAATAAAAATGTTTAATTAATTTCAAACTCTGAATGAAGTGATTAATGGGCGGCTTGAAGATGAGGATTGTGTGAAAAGAGGATGGATTCTTTATGGTTTTCCTTTGGCAAATGGAGCCGATGTATTGGCAGCTTTTCTAAATGGATCTCAAACGCCAAACAGAATATTTTTTCTAGGTATGTTTTGATTCAGGGTTGGGAACGTTGGGGAAATTTTTCTTCCCAATGTGTTGGGAGCGGTGGGAAAAAATTCGACCGTGGCGTTGAGAAAAAAAAATGAGAATTGGTTATAATTAAAAAAAGGAAATCACCTATCGCTGATTTGCCTTTCGGTGATTGGACGAGCGCGCTCAAATAAATTGGACCAATCGCAGGCCACACAGACCTCATTCGCGCTGCCAAGCAACGTTACCAAAAATTGGTAACATTATTTATTTTTTCCTCTTTTTATATCACTACGATATGTATGATGTGAAAGCAAGAAGCACGTTCTTTTACCTCATACTGTCAGTACGTTTTATTCTCGAAAATAGCGTCCTTTTTGGAGTAAATTGTCCTTAAGTGTGCAATTGTCGATGTTTTGAGACATTTTTTGGCAAAAATATCTAGGGTTCCTATAGAGTCCGACCCCAATTTGTGACTAATGACTGTATGTAACGGATTTATAAGTTAAAAGCGGGTCAAAATGACGTCACAAATTAAACTGAGAACGAAAGTTGAATCTATCCGGCCAATCAGCGTGCTCGAAGAGCGACAGATCATATTTTTGTAAGCAAACTAGAGAATTTGCGTTCGTGCTCCGTTTAACCGTTGTTTACCGGCCTTGCCGAAACCCGGCAAATGACACTGTAGCATTCGAACTAAAATAGGTAGGTCCGATTATATTTGAACATAGGAACAATTCGGCTAATGCGGTAACAGAAAATGAAAAAAACAAAGAAATTTTTATTTTAGAACTTTCTGAATTACGGTCGGAATAGTCTAAATTTTGCCTTTTTTGACTCGAAAAAAACGAAAAAAAATTTCAGTATTTTGTTAACTTTTGATTGGCTCAAAATTATCCTAAGACATAGATCGGCCGATTATTGCGTCGGTACTTTTCTTTCCGTAATTGGACACAAAAAAGGTTTAAAATTTACAGCGTAAGCTGTTATGTGTCCAAATAGCTCATTGGCCTTAATGTATTTTCACGCAAATTTGTATAACATCTTATTTTATCAAAGTTTTTCAACAAATTGGCCTAATGGTTTACAGGAGTTCTTTTTTTTTTAATAAAAAATCACAATTAAACAACTACTGACTTCGTTTATAATTTTTGTGATGAAAATAGAAATTCAGTGGCTACAAAATCATACTTTTTCTTACAATTTTTCTCGATCCATTTCTAGTGCACATCTTATTTATTTCTGTTAGAATGGTGCTACGAAGTTGAGTAGGGTATTAAATTGATCCTCAGAAACGTACGCACAAACGGCCAATATTATGTTTATTACAATTGTTCACCATTTTAACGTAAACGCCCAAAGTATGAATATTTTTTTTTCCATTTTTCCAGTTTTTTTCTTACCCGCGTTCACATAAACGGCCATAATTTCAAAATATTGTAATAAAAGTTTAATTTTATTCCATAATCTGAAAGATAATGCTCTGGGTGTTAACTTTGCTTTTTACAGTTTAGCGCTAAGACGTAAACATTGGAAACTATGAGACATCAAAGTTGCCTTGCCGAACTTCGGCAAGGCCGGTAAATATCAGGTAGTTACTTTGCGGTAAACAACAGTTAAAATACACTCAATGAATTACTCATTAATCATTGTGTAGGTTGTTGACCCGCTTTAAACTTATAAATCCGTTATTTACATAATTTATTTGCATTTCTAGACATTCCGACGGATTCGAGCATTGAACGCATTTCTTACCGGCATACGGATCCAGTTACCGGACTTTGCTATCATCAATTGTATGATCCGGCGCCGACAACCGAGATTTCGCTCCGAATGGTTCAGAAGAAAGACGATGAGCTGGAAGTCGTACGAGCTCAAATTGACGACTATCTAACCAAACTCCCAGACTATCTAGAACAAGCTCAAGATTTCGGTTTAACCCGTATTAACGCAGATCAAGATGCATACACCGTCTTTGAACTAGCCGAATCAAAAATCGTTAACCCCCTTCCATCTAATTTTATTAACGACGAAGACGATTGACGGTGAAGTCTCTACTCTGTATCTTATTTTATATATAAATAAATTAATACTCGGATTTGTACTTGAAATAGAAAATGTTCAGTCTGATATGCATGCATCTGTATAATTCCGAAAACGACGTTTTAAAATTATTAAACTGGAAAGTTGACCGTTTTTGACAAAAAAAATGTGGTCAAATTAAAACGTACAGTTGATGTGCACACAATGCGACACTACCACTTCCCAAAAACCGTCGCGTTGTGTGCACATCGTCGCGTTGTGCAGCGTCGCGTTGTGTGCACATCAACTGTACATGTAATTGAAAGCACACAATAGGATACCCATTCCAGGGCTCGACAATATCTAGCTGGCCTTCTCAGCTCAACAGCTGGCTGGGCAGTTCGATAGGCCAGCTCATGTTTTTTTACCTCGAGAGGCCAGCACAGGACAGCTCGTTTTCATTTTTGGGCTCGAGAGGACAGTTCAGCACAGCTCTTTTTTTTNTTTTTTTTAATTATGCCGAGGACTGACCCATTTATCGATTTTAGAAGGTGATTACAAATATCTTATTTTTAATAACATTACATTTATGTAAACCATAAAATATAAGATTTAACCCCTTTTACTCAAAAATTCTGCCATGGGCCATGGGACAGGAGATGCTCTTTCAACCCTGCTACGATAGAGATAGGGCATATCAGAAAAATGCCCTTTTTAGCCGTTATTATGAGGAAAAATCATAGTCCGTCAAAAAAGTGGTCCTTATTATCAGAAAGTGGCCTTTATGGTGGGGCCCTTGATGCGAAGATTACGTTGAAATAATAAAAGTTGAATAGGAGACACGTTCTGGTGCTATTTTAGAGACCCGAAGGACTCTTCACAGTAGAGAGTCTCTACTAGAGACTTTACTGTTATGCTGACCCCACGCGGCGTCATAGACCAAATCTCGATGGAATTTTCACTTCCGGTCCATCCCTGTTAAAAAATCACAAAAAATTGATATACATACCGGTATTATTATTTATTTATAATTTACAGATAGTATTTGAATCTTACAAATCTCGGTAAGACTACAAATAATCAGTTTTTCAGCGGACCTGGCTTAAATCGCATTCGTTTAATCTATTTTTATAATGATGTCCTGTGTCGTCAGATTAAGGGTTACTCTGAAGGGTACTTCGGGCCTCTAAAATTTTCTTTAGCGCCAAAACGTGTCACCTCTTTTGATGTTTTTACTACATTGTTACTACCTTAATTCAGACAATTTTAATTTTCGAAAACAGCGTCCGTATTGGAGTGAAGTGTCATAAAATGTCCATTTTTGACTGTTTTAGGGACATTTTTTCACAAAAAAGCGTGTGTATTTGAAGCAATCGTCCGTATTGAGAGTAAGGGCTGTATCTAATGTATGTTACTTTCAGAAAATTATATTATTTCTTCGTGCAGAAAATATTTCCCAATAATTCATTCTCGATCCACTGATAACAAAAACTTCATATTGAGAACCCCCGAAATTTAACTCCTAAGACCCAAAAACACTTGCTTTCATTTTAAAAATCTATTTTTCGAAAACCAAAAAAATAAAAATTCGCAAACGCAAAAATTTCAATTTTTTTTCAAAAAGTCTTCAAAAATGCTATCGAATGGGTATTTTATGAAGTATGCCTTTTATTTTGTTGATTTTTTGTGAGACATTTAATTTAANAATTTTGACTTATAAAATTACAGCTTTAGAGACAAACAGTGTGTGATGCGTTGTGATTATTGTCAAAATATTCAACCAAATTATGTTTAACTCTTTTTTGGAATACTGTACACTACCATTATGTAAAAATTAAAGATTAAAAAACATGTGAACCTTAAGTTTTTTCCAAAATAGTATGAGCATTTTTATTAATTTCCATTTTGGTCGGAATTTTGAAAGCTCAAAATTTCTAGAACTTAGTAGCCAAATGAACCAATCATGCTTTATAATATTAGCTAACACCTTGAACTGTAGTAAAAACATTAAATTTAGGACACAACGTTTTAAGAATTTTAAGGTTGAGTTTGTACACAACATGACGGACCCCTCCTTAAATTTTTTTTGGGCGTCATAGTGGCAGTAGTGATTTTCGTCGCCGCGGCGCGCCGCAGGTTGAGTGCTGCCCACCGAAAGTAAAACCTACGATTATTAAGTATTACGTTTCATCAGGTGACTAACGCCACTTACCATTTCAGAATTCGCCCGGATCGAAAGCATTTATTCACCTGGCGAAAAATGAGATTTTTTAGTAAACTTGAAAGAGATAAGGCTTTAGCCAATAAAAGATACACACGACGAGATATCGAAACAATACTAGGCAAAGGGTTCGAAATACAGTGCTTCACCCGGGTGCACCCCATTAAGAACGTTTTTGTTTCTCGAAAATCCGAGAGCTCCCGGGAGAAAACTCGTCCACGTTTGAGCTCGAAATATCCCAATTTTTTTTTTATAAATGACCAAAAAATCTTAAGTCCGAAAACAGATTTAAATTGTGGAAATAAATACTATGTTGTATACAGTGGGTGTGCCTACAAGAGACGGAATGCTCTACAAGGGAAACTTTTTTCGAAAAAAAGATGCAGATGCTCTGTAAGGGACAAAAATGGCAATTAGGCGTAAAATTAGTCAAAAATGCTTTACGTAGACATTTTTTTCGAAAAAAAGTTTCGATTCCCTCTAAGGGACACTTAAGGACCGGTCAGTCATGTTACATGACTCATGTTGTTTACAAACTTTACGTTCCCGGAAAACGCTATAAAAACCGTTCCACAAATACAATTACATTAGTTTATTCTGCTGCTAAGAGAACAAAGCTTGTACTTCAACATGGCTGTATTTTGGTTGTCATAATTATCACCACCGATCGCCCAGGTTGACTTGAACTTGTCAAAAACTTCAAATTGAGGCGCCAATCACGTGCACAGTGTTCGTGGTATTGGTTTCCTTTTTTGGTCAAATGTTTCTATAATGCAGGCGCTCATTTCTATGTGAGCTTTTTTTCCTGCGAGGTCTTGAACAAAAAATATCTCAAAAAAACTCCAAAAATTGGAAAATCATCGAACTTCCTGTACTTGAAATTTAATGAACGAGACACGATATCGCAAAAAGCCCACATAGAATTGAGCACCATAGTTTTTCGTACAATATGCTGAAAAAACTGAATCAATAGCACCAACACTGTTCACGTGATTGATGACGTTTTCAAAAAAATTAACATAAAAAGTCAAATTTTTATAAGAAAAGTGTGTTATGCGTTATGATTAGTATTGAACTTTGCGACCAAAGCGTGTTTAACCATTTCTCGGAACATAATGTACCTTTAAGGTAAAACATTATAAATTTTGGGGCTAGAGATTATTTACGAATTATTAGACTAAAATATAGACGTTTTGTAAATATTTTTCTCGGAAAATTCGCAACTTTAAGAGTCCAAAACGCTAAATTTTCATTCTTCAATATTATTGAAGTTAAACATACATTTTGGGTCAACACAAAATTTAATGACAAGTTATAGTTTTTTTCAAGAAAAGTTTTTCGTAATAAAACGTTTATCAGAGAAATTTGCATGAATTTGTGGTCTATTCTATGGCCCTATAGGCATGTCATATTTCTCTGGTAGACTATGGCATTTCTCAAGAAAGTTTTTCGGAAAATTCCACAAATAACGTTTTCTTCCAAAAAATGTTTTCATTCAAACACTTCTGTGAAAAACGTTAGTTTCGAGCCCTAGTCAGGAATCTTTGAGCGTGTTTTGACTCCTGAGGAGTTTACCCTTGTGGACGAAGAAGGTGTAGCAAAGCACATTCGTTGTGGTTATACAATCATGTATGTCTTTTTCGCAAAAACTGATGCTTCGTACGAGAACTTTATGAAACTTCGTGAGGTGGACGAGAATATTGGGATGTTTGATTCGTTCAATGCTATTGACATATTGATCGAGAATTGTTCATTCGATATTTGGAACAAGTCAACCTTATTTGAGGTATAATATTATAATGTATTAGTTCAGTCAGTGTGCATTGTCGATTTCCAAAAAAAAACGTCCACTTCTAGAGAGATATGTACATCTAGAGAGACATGCACATCTAGATAGACATAATGACACAATTTGCTCTATGTACCCAAGGGAAACTTGACCACTTTTCCAGAGGATTTGGTTAAATAACTCTATTAATGCGATATTCGGATTCTACTCTATAAACACGGTCGATACGAATCCTCCTCACCTTTTTCTCACTCAAGGAAAAAAAGGAAGCGAAAAAATAAAAAGAAGAGGGCGCGCTGCACACATTTTGCACAATCTGAATTAACGTTATTCTTAGTTGAAAATGAACCCAAAAATATCATATTCTCAATGAATAGAAATGCCCATTCACAAACTTCCTGCAAACTTATTGCAGCTCTTTATTTTTCCTTTGAAACATGAATCCCGACACGCTCCTTGTCTAAGCAATGAGTAATGTGTCTAATCG
>SCLG01000493.1:0-11446 GCA_004367875.1 Oikopleura albicans | reverse complement strand
TAATCGGGCATTCAATTGCAATTCTGAATTGCCAATTAAGCGTTATTAATTTCAAATTCTCGAGAAACTCATTGAGAATATTTTTCTGGGTTCATTTTCAACTAAGAATAATGTTATAACTTATAGACTTATTAACGTATTATAGATCTTGACTAATTGTAAACGTATGGTCCATATTATATAGACCATATGCGTTAATCTTTACTGCCATTTTATGTGCCTATTTAAGACAAACGTTTCCGCCCCTAATTATTTACTTGAAAATCGGGTCAAAATCCCAGCTGGCCACCCTACATATGTATGTCTAGACCCTAGTCCACTATGGATCTTGCCAGTATGTCTGACATACGTATCTATACATATGTATGTCTAGACATCACTGGAGGCGGTCTGTAACAGTGTTAAGGAGTGTTAAAAAAATTTATCGATTTTTTTTTTAAAGTTGGACATAAAGATCCAGTTAAGACCTGGCTTTCATTTGTTGACCGATAAATCTTCTCATAAACCCCCCCACTGAACTTTGAACTACTAGCAAAGCGCGTAGACGTTAAAAGCGAACCGAAAGCCTACGTAAGATGCATAATGTCTCTTTGACACCTTTGGTTTATTTGGTTCGCTTTTAACGTCTACGCGCTTACTTACACTTTTTAAGATATCGGATTCGTTTCTGTTGTAAAGGAAGTGTATTAATAAAGCGCTCAAACGTATACTTTCCGATTTTTGAATTTGAGTCTAGGTTAAAAAATATCTGCAAAAACAAAAATCCGAAACTATACTTTTGAGCGCCTTGCTTCAAAATTTCTATTTCAACTGGAATCAATTTGTTATCGTTAACGCTATAATTTTCGTAGCATTTTAGGCACTTATGTCTTCAAAAAAAAAAGAGACTTATTGTCTACAAATTGAGTTTATTTTTGACATAAAATAATTATTACCGTTAATCTAGGACCTAGATTCTAGTATAGCCTATACTGTATAGGTATCTAAGGTTACTAAAGTATACAAATTAAAAGGAAACAACCGTTTTATGGTGTTTTTCTGATTGAAATTGTATAATCACTTTCTCAAATGTCGATTTTTATCAGTGATTATACACCTACAGGGACCACCCATGATAAGGGCCCCCACGATAAGGGTCACCTTGGCCCGCTTTCTCATGATAAGGGCTACTTTCTCATGACAAGGGCCACTTTTTTCACGAAAAGGTTTTTTTTTCTCATAATAAGGGCCAAAATAGCCATTTTTAGATTATAAATGGGCATTTATCTCTCATAATAGGGGCCATGATCGTTGAAAATAATTTTTTCTCATAATAGGGGCCACATGAGTCATTGGGGGGGGAGAGATACGATAAAACTGCTCCCATTTTTAAAACAACCATTTTTTTTTATCTTTTCATGTCTGGAAATATGGAGGATTCTAATAAAGAGAAAAAACGAGTCGTTGTTTCAATTTATTATGTGTTGAATAATTTTTAGACACATTTGTTTTTCTCAGTTTTTCAGGACACAAAAGTGGCCCTTATCATGGGTGGGGACTGTACTGTATTTTTTTGTAGTCTTAGTTACGATAAATACGCCTAAACTTATGTTTGTCCCCTTCATAAAATTAAATATAAACTTTTTTAGGAATTCGATTGGTCATCTTCTGATGATTGTTTGAAGATTGGAAATAAATTAGCAGCAAATATTCGCAATTATAATAACTCTGGCCAAAATCAACATGTAATCCAGAATATGGAGATGTTCTATAGAACTTCCCGTTTGATGAAAGCGAAGCAAAGTGAAGAAAAATTCACTGAGATTTTCAACATTCCAGATGATAAGGGATACAGACTCATATTTTCGTTATACAGGACACAGTATGACTATAATATGTTTTATTATATGGATAAATTCTTAGATGATTCTTCCGAGATGTTTGAATTTGTCAAAAAGGGAGCAATATCTGGATTTTTTATGATGGAATTGTGTGATAATGTAGTGCCATTTATTTTACGATATCTGGGTAACAAATCCGAACTTGTAATCGAACTCATGGACAAAGGGTGGAATCCGCTATTGAATTTATATTGTTCCCACCCTAAGGATCGTCAAGAAATGACCCGATTGCTCAATTGGATGGATTCCACGGGGTTATCCGACAATTATGACTTGACACCACCGAATGGTTACTTTAGTACACAATCGTCGGTATGCGGAAAGTTCTGTGAGAAATCATGCTCGGACAAACTTGACAGGTTCGTGATTGGAACTAAAAACAATGGTGTTCGAATTCCAATGAACCCCGAAAATTATCTGAATGAAGGAGGTACAAGCCGGGTCTACAAAGGTGTCCTTCATGGAGAGGAAATCGCGGCCAAAGTTATAAATGTTACCAAAACATACGACGAAATTGTTTGTAAGGGGTCCGGGCCCGATATGAAGGTTGATATGATGATTGAAAATTTTCTCGGTTTAAGTGCTGAAGCCCTTGTTCAAGGGAAATTCAACCACCCTAACATACTTCCAATGAAGGAGTTTCGGATACAGTTGAGCGATCTTCACATTGATCGCACCACTAATCTGGTCATGGATCACACCATTAGTCTGGTCATTGCAACTCCCCTGTGCCAAATGACACTTGGAGATTGGGTCGAAAAAAGTGAATGGGATTTTGTCGAACTGAGAAAACTGCTCCTGCAGGTTATTTCGGGTTTGGAACATATTAAATCCAAAAAATGTATCCACCAGGATATCAAAAAAAGTAATATTCTGATCGATTTCAAGGGAAATGCACAAATTGCAGACTTTGGGTTGAATGGAGTGACCCCAATGTACTGTGCCCCAGAAACTCTCATCAAGAATAATGTGGTTGAAGAAACAGACGTTCATGCACTTGGAGTGACAATTCTGATGAGCCTTTTTGAGGAAGAAGCCGCAATTACTCTTTTGCGAGAGCCAATAAAAAACGTGAAAATTACTTCACAATCTAAATTTTCGTTGGTTTCTGAAGTAGTCGAAAGTGACCCAATACTTTCATTGGTCAAATCCATGATTCAAATGGATCCCATGCGACGACCCAAGGTTGCTTTCAAATCACCCAAGCCCAGTTTTAATTTTAAAACTCGGGATTAGAAATAAAATTTTTGTCGAAAATTGGTTTTTATACCATCTTAAAACTTACCGACACGGTACACTAGAAACTCTCGGCCGATTTTCTTAAAATTCAACCGGCAGTGAAATTCACATTACCGGTTTTGAAATCCGATTTCGATCCAAAAAAAAGTAAAATTAAAAACATACGACCCTTTTTGACTAGCTTAGCTGTACTACAGTAGTCTGGCCTTATTTAAAAGCGGCAAAAAGTTACAAGAAATTAAGTCCAAATTGAATCAGATCGACCCAAAAAAATACTTAAAACGAAAGACGTTGGCCGACTGTCAACTAAGTTTCAAACACTGCAATTTTAAAACAAGGAAAGTTTAAACTTATTTGTTTTATAATTTTACGAATTTTAGGTAAATATGTCATCGTATATTCCTACTTGAAATACCAATTTTTATATTCCCACATTTGGATGTTCGATTTTTGAGGAAATATGAGAATTGAGTGTTACATTTTGTGCGGAATGTGACAATTGGTATTCCCGTCGGAATATATATGATGACATATTTCAGCATAATTTTACTTTTTTTGCGTGGAAGTGTTTGTGCGTGGAATCTAAATTATATGATCCGCGCGAAAGAAACACTTTATATTTCAAGAAAAAATACTACAAAGTTAATTTCATTTGATAAATTTATTGCTCCAGAATACAACATAAATTTTGAAATTACGAAATAATTGCACATCGAAAGTTATTGCCCTAACTAATTTTACAATTTCTGGTGTATTATCCAAACATTTACCAAATTATAATCAAATACAACTAAAAAATGGGGTGGCCCGATGTGAGGGTACGTATGGCACCCAGAAATGGCTATCATAATCATAACCTTTATTGCTGATCTGAGTTTCAATTTGATAGGTTCCATTTTTACCTCCTAGAAAGTTTAAACCGCCAAAAGCAAAAATGNTCGTGTGAGCAAAAAAAAAGTTAAAAAAAAATTTGTTTAGGCACTTTTAGCGTGACCAAAAGAATGACCCATTTGGAGGCCTTAAATCAAATTTATCACGTGACTCGTTGAACTTGGCCTCGATTTTCAAAAAATATTAAAAGCTAACTTTTCGAGACGAACATTTTGGCCAAAACAGTTTTTTTCGAAAAAATTTGGTGGTTATGGCTTATTTTTTTCTCTCTAAGTGTGTGCATACGTCCTTTCGCCTGAGAGTTAAAATGGCTATTTTTCGTTAATCGTCTGCCCTATTTGTCGTTAGCCGTACAGTTTCGATTTTTAAAATTTCCCAAAAAAATTGCCTTCGCATTTAGCCGTTAATCGTCCGGAACCGGTTTAACTGTCCAGTTTTGAAAAAAAATAGTTGACGGTTAATGGCATATCCTGTGCATACAACTAGCAGCTAGTAACTATCATTTCTATTTTTTTGGGAAAATTGCCCGATTTCGGCCAGATCCACCGGTGCTTATATTTTTGACCTAATATACGAAAGTTACTCTTGGGTTTGGTGATTCATTTAGTCAAATCAAAAATCTCCCAACCCGTTTGGTTGTCGAGTTCTAGTCCCAAAACCTTGTAGTGGTGGAAAATTACAAATTGCTCTCTAGCGCCAACACGTGACATGGTGCAAGTTTTTAAGTCATTTTTTTGGACTTTTTGTATCATCATTACCCCGTACATAAAGTTTCATCAGTTTCTGACGTATATTTCGAGATTTCAATTTCCCGGAATGCATCCTAATCATTATTTTTATTGATTTACAGATTTGCATGAGCTCTTCCCTTTAAACCATCACAAAAGGATGTCGCTAACATGTGCAAAGCTCATTTTGCGATGGACAACCGCAGAAACATTGTTTACCACCAGCAATGGTTTGAACACGGGCCAACAGGTGAGTTTAACTTCAATGTATAGTCTGCTCCCAATAAATAAGATTTGTATTATACACACATATGTAAAAGGAGGTCGTTATCACTTATAAGGTCTTACATATGAAATGGCTTATTTGACAAAAAAAATTATTACACGTGCCCCTACGCCGTTATGTTACACCCACTTTCACTTAAGTCGAAATATCAAGAGAACTTTTTGAGCTAAATGGGAACGGACAATGATTTTATAATCTCTAAAGAAAGTTATGTAATAACGTCAGGATATAAGTACACGTCTTCATCCCCTACGCGGTTATGTTTCACAACATTTTTTAATTTTTAAATGGTGAAACATTTGATTTAGCGAATGTCATACATAATTGAATTGACTATCTTACACTAAAAATCATGGATATTGTGCTGCACACTCGGCCTGCGTAAATTAGGGGTTTTAGCCGAATTCAGGATTTCAATGGACAATAAGAGCGTAGGGTTGACTGTTAGAATACATATGAGACAACCGTGCTCACCAGTTTCGATATTTTTTCAATTTTTGACCACAGTTCTGAAATCATCGCGAAAATTGACAAAAATGTTTTCGCCTTCATTTTTTGATATCATAACCGGATCATACCAAAATTTTAGAAAGAAAGTTTTTGAAAAAAGTCGTCGGGACGTTTGTGGTCGCGGAGCAAGGGGGTTAATTATTTTTTCGGATGAAACTACTTCAAACAACAGAGGAGAATAGAGCTTTAAAATAAAATAAGAATTAACAAAATCCCTAGATTCAATCTATAATATAGGGCGTGCTATGATTATTGAAAAACATGTGGTAGCTGACTACCACATATGCGCATGACAATATCAAACATTCGTCAGCACCACAGTTGAGTCCGTTTTTTTCTCATGGTTTCAAAAATTTTTTAGTACGTTAGGAATAATCATAACTTACAAACTTGTATGATCGTACAAAGTTTTTAAATACATAATAATATACACGTCCGAACCGCCAACGTGGACTATTTTTTCAGCAATTGCTCCGGCGTACAATCTACTGGTATCCGTCCCCGAAAAATGTGGTACAGAGTTTTGGTTTTTGATTTTTGAATATCTCAACTTTCCGCAAATTTCATGGCCCAAAAATGACACACGATATAATATGGTGAAAACTCAGCAGCGAACTCATATGATTCCAATGGTCAAGGCTATACCGGGTGCTTCGAAATCATTAGCTGAGTCTGGCATCACATTAGCTGTTGTTCGTCACCCGTTTTTAAGACTTATTTCAGGAACGGGTTATTATTGTTAATATTTATAATAAATAATATTTTAGTTAATCTCCGTTAACCAATACAAAACGTTGAAGACCAAAATGAACAAAATTACCAGAAAGTGTGACGAATGGTTTTCATATAACGTTCTTAATTCTAAAATATATACAGTCCCCAATCCCACAACGGCCGCTCTCAGGTCCCCAAAAACGCGGCCGTTGTGGGATTGTCACACCGGCCGTTGTGGGATTGTACAACCTTTTTTAGTGCACAATTTTTTTTTATTTACAATTTTTTTTCTTCAAAACGGGTTTTTCGACATATTTAAGTTTTTGTAAAAATCTGTAATTGTTGAGTACTCGGTTTTTATAGGTGTTTGGCATTTTTTAATTAAAGACGGGAGATACCTGTTGTTTACAGACTTAACGGAGACATTCACTCTGATACATATTTTGTGCATTGATTATCGGAAAGCTCCAGTAATAAAATGTGAAATTTCCGGCACTAAAATTGTTCACGTTGATTTTGACAAACGCCCTGAACTAGAAAAAAAACCAAACTTTCAACACGAGCTCAATCACATTTTTCGAATTACAAATTTTATTGTTTCTGTTTTTTTTTGTTTAGTTGGTACACTAAATTTTCTTATAGTTTTAATACAACCAATACGGAAAATAGCTTGTATAGCGTTTCCCGTGAAGTTTGTTAACAGTCATACGCAGACGAGTTTACTATAACAGTCATGCGCATCTGGGGTTGCTCGCAACCCTATTTGCTTTAGCTCGCCAAAAAATGAACGGATTTTTATTTATTGTTATTTAACTTTGAAGCCCTGTTTTTCTTCTCTTACTGGGGTAATTTTCAACCTTGACCGTCGTCCTCCACGGACCCAAACGTAAAAACAATTTTCTAAAAAAATATTTTTCTCGCATATAAAAAGATAAAAATTGTTTTTGATTTCAAATCCGTTGTCCGTTTTTTATTATCACAAGCCGTTCTCTTTTTATTTAGAAACAAAGTGAAAATGGGTAGCTAGCTACCCAATATGCGCAAGACTGTTAACAATGCTACGTACTTATCTTTAACAAAATATTTCGCAACAACTACAAACAAAATATAAAAAAGGACAAATTTGTACAATCAAATGGGTCACGAAGGGGTAAGTTGAGTTGGAACAATCCCACAACGGCCGCCTTCAAGTCTTCAAAAACGCGGCCCTTGTGGGATTGCCGGCCGTTGTGGGAGCGGCCGTTGTGGGATTGGGGACTGTAATATACAGTCCTTACTCCTTTTTGGGACAGTTTTTAGTTCTCGAAAATAGCGTCCCAAAAAGGAGTATTGGCATAAGAAGCATCATGTTTATTAGAATGGCCCCACTTGGAAAAGCATCCCAAAAAGGACGGTATTATATACATCGGGTGCGCAGTAATCAGGTAGGTTGGGTCGTAATTATCAGGCACCGTGCGCAGTTATCGGGCAGCCTACGAAATTTCCCGCTCGTGCTGTTATCAGGCAGTTTTTTTTTTGCATCTTTTCCCCCTATTCCGCCTACGCCCTGCGCAGTTATCAAACACTATACGCAGTTATCATGCAGGTTTTGTGTCGTGAAACCTGCCTGATAACTGCGCATTCGGTGTTTAATATAACTTCCGAGTCTAATCATAAAGCACCATAATAATGATAATCTCAACAAAAGCCTATTCTGGATTCTTTACCAAAACAGCCACAGAGCGCGATCGAAACTTTGCCATCTGGTGGATAAAAACTTCGAGGTCATTTTTGGATCTTAAAGACGACAACGAACATATAAAACAGACTTTCAACGATATTATTGCAGACCACAATCTTCAAGTTGACTTTTTCACGTTTGCCGAGTATATAGACGCCATTCTTACTCATTTGGCTCGTCAAATAAAATCGACCGGAAATAAAGAAAGTCATCAGCCTCGAAAAAAATATTGGTCCGGCTCGGGCGGAGATCATATCAACCCAATCTTTGACGTTTTACAGCCATGCTATTACCCCTTTCATTACGGTGAGTAAAAATTCCGTCTTATGACCATAATGAATTTAGTTAAAGCGAGCTCGGTTAAATTATCGAATTCAATATTGAAGATATTTTTATACAAAAATGTAAAAATGTAAAAATAAACAAGCAAATTTTGTTGTGACTGTATTTTTTCACTTCAGGCTTTCACTTTAAAAACTTATACTTAATACACTAATCTAGCCCCGAATCTTTCACACATTCGAATAAGCTTAAGTTCTAGGGGTAAATTATTCAAAGTTTGGACTAAAGGCCATAAATGTACCCAAAATGATAGTAAACCGAGCTTTAGCGAAAATCAATGAAGCAAGGGTCTAGTTAAATTTTACGAGAAAAAATATAAAACATTAAACAGAAATGAAATTGAAAATCCAGAAATCGAAATTTGTCGCCCTTTTCCTGAAAAAATAAAAGTATGAAAAACCCTGAAACAGATGTAGAGTCATTTTTAAGAGCTTTCTTTTGAGGGTACTTTTTGTGGGTACTTTTATGGAGAGAATCTTATATAATATAGCCTATATGCATAATCAGGGAAAGACGTCAAAAAAGTACCACGGTGGCCGAGAGGGCGAGCGTGCGCGCTTAGTACATCGACGATCCACTAAGGCGGAAAAGGACGCAAAAAAAGAGGACCCAAATAAAAAAAATGAGTTAGCGAGCTACCTAGGTTTGGTCCATTGTTCCAAAACTAAAAATAAGGCATAATACTTACTCCACAATTATAATTAATTATTTACTATTATTATCTACGTATCTTTTATCTCAACTCAAGGCCTTGCATGGACAGTCTTTACCAGGGGTCTGCATAAGTCAGCAAAAAAAAGAGCTGTGCTTCTCGGGCTCGAAAAAAAAAATCGAGCTGCGCTCGGCTGTGCTCTCAAGCTCAAACATAAAATGAACTGGGCTGGGCTGGGCTGTGTTCTCGGGCTTGAAAAAAAAAATCGAGCTGCGCTCGGCTGTCCTTTCAAGCTCAAGCATAAAAATTAACTGCGCTGTGCTCGCCAACTCAAACAAAAAAAAATGGACTGCGCTTGGCTGTGCTGTTCAGGTCAAAAATAAATGTGAGCTGTGCTGTGCTTGGCTGCCCAGTTGAGCTGAAAAGCTAGTGAACTGGCCTTGGTTGTCCTTTTTGCGATTTTCTATCAAGTCAATTATATACTCCAGTCTATGCGCCCTTAACGGACCCATTTTTGCAAAATGGACTAATATTTAGTGATTAAACCAAAAGAAGACTTTGGGTTATTNTTCAAACGTATTTTAATTACAGTTTTTTTGACCCGATAACGGCGCAGTTCGTAGGTTGGGTAGCTGGAAAATTTTTAATCGAAATTTTGACCCGATAACGGCGCAGGTGGTGTATCCGAACTTGGCCTTTGGCTAAGAAATTTTTTTGTCTCATATGTTCATTGAACTAAAAAAGATATACTAAAATATTGATCATGGCAAATAAGTTATTTGAAATAACCCAAGGTCTTCTTTTCGTTTAATCACTAAATATTAGTCCATTTTGTAAAAATGGGTCCGTTAAGGGCGCATAGACTGGAGTATATAATTGACTTGATATAAAATCGCAAATTTCTGAAAATAGTGCGCATATTGACAGTTAAGTCTCTCCCTGCAAGGCCTTGAGTTGAGATAAAAGATAGGTAGACAAATAATTAATTATAATTGTGGAGTAAGTATTATGCCTTATTTTTAGTTTTGGAACAATGGACCAAACCTAGGTAGCTTGCTAACTCATTTTTTTATTTGGGTCCTCTTTTTGCGTCCTTTTCCGCCTTAGTGGATCGTCGATGTACTAGGCGCGCACGCTCGCCCTCTCGGCCACCGTGGTACTTTTTTGACGTCTTTCCCTGATTATGCATATTAGAATGTTTAAATCAATGAAACAACGTTGTGTTCAAATTTGAGTGTTACTGGCGGTAACTTACTGCCATTTACATATTTCTGTGCAATGGAAATTATTTCAAATAAACAAATGACTAAAAAATATGACATTAATTTATTCAACAGCTGTATAAGTTGGAGGGGGTTGGTAGCGGAACAATAAATGGGCCTCATGTGTAGAGAACCGGTAAGTCCATCAGTAGGACCGCCACCTGGGACCACACCTACAAGAAATATACACCTGAGCGTTCCCAAACTTTCACATTTTGTAGCCTATATGCGATATATAAAAAGTAAAAAAAAATTGGAGCCAACCGAACAAACCGGTTCAAGTTAAATCGGTTTTTCGATTTTTTAGTTTTTCCCTTTGCATTTTTGGACCATCAGTGTAGCTAGGTCACAAGTGGGCATACCGTCCGCGGCGGACGGTGCGCCTAAACGAGTTGGTACAAGACCGGATCACCTCATCTCCCACAGAAGCGGTCCAAATACGTTTAATACTAGGGCTGTTTTTTATTCGAGTGGGTTTCGATAGCCAGCTTCGTCCTGAACAAACAAAATGTTCGATTAAATCTGTTTCGTCGATTTTTGGTCAATTTACAGCGTTTTGAACGTTAGGGAGCTCATTTATCTTTAAGGAGTTAATTAATTTAACTATTTTTTAAACTCTTTGGTCACATTAAGGGATATGTACAGTACAGTCCCTAATCTCATAAGGGACGATAATTTGTCCGCTTACGGAAGCTTTTTTCAGTCAAAAAAATGATAACCCCAATACGGACGCTTTTTCAGTCAAAAATGATTACCCCAATACGGACGTTTTTTATTACACAGGGTGCGCAGTTAACCGCCAGTTAGGGGTCCCACTATTTTCCAGCGATCACGCCTACGCCCTGCGCAGTTAACCGCCACTTTTGCAGTTAACCGCCATTTGGAATTTTCACATATATGGGAATTTTTCATAAATTTTTGGTAATTTTGGTGAAATATTGGGCTTGAGTGATCAATTTTACAAATTTATTTCCATGGTCAATGCCTTTTTTGTACAAAGTTTTCGTCACTTTACTTTGTTAGGTTAGTTCAAAAACAAAATTATTTTTTTATTCCGTACATCCCCTTTGTTAATAACAGCCATGGCTTAAAAATGCTATACTGACGGTCTATAAAAAATAAGTTTTTTTTTAAATTGTTTAATAATTAATAATTAATTTCACACATTTTCAAAAATACATTGTACACCACCTAACACGTTATCTTACCTTTATAAACGCTA
>SCLG01000492.1:114141-129014 GCA_004367875.1 Oikopleura albicans | reverse complement strand
ATAAGCGTTGAATACACCCTTAATTGATTTGGAACGTACAAAAGTACACTTACTACTCGTCGTTTTACATGAATTTCTGCCATCTTTTCTCCCGCATCTTCTAGATGGCAGTATTCGAGTTTTTGACGTGCGGAAAAAAACTCGAGTTTGGCTATCTAGAAAATACTAAAAAAACGGCGGAAATTCATATAAAACGCTGAGTAAGCATGTTTTGCACAGTAGTAACTTAATTGGGATGGAAAATACAATGTGTGAGGTAGACCCCCTAATCAGTTTTATTAACATCAGTTATCGTAACATAAATTGGGTTATCGTAACACTTTTTGAATCAAAACGCATCGCGATTTCCAATTATTTTACCAAATGCCCTACCCAATTATCTTAACAAAATTCCATTAACTTAACACTCTTTCCAGAAAACACTTGTTAAGATAACTGGTTAGGTGGTTTAATAAATAGTTAAGGAAAAAGCTAAAATAATTGAAGAAATACGGCAGTTTTAGGCGTCATAAACATTTTCGAAACTTTTGAACTTTCAGAACACGGTATAATTACAATGCAAAAATTAATTATGCGNACTCAAAAACTTAAAAAAGACCATATTGTACGTAGTAGGCGAAAAGAATTAATAGATAAATTTACAAGCAAATTGTATTCTATGTTGCTCATGATGGATGAGTAGCAAAAAAAAAGTTCTAGCGATAAACCCAGTATGATTAAAACATTATTCTAAAATTTCTATTTCAGGCTTCAACTGCTCCATTAACTTCGGGAACGGTCGATTCTGGCATAGCTTCGTCTGGTTTGCTTTTTAAACTCGCATCTTCTGGGGTCATCACTTGGCTAAAAAAGACCAATTTTACAAGCAGGTATCAAATACAGTCCTTACTCATTTATCGGACGGTTGCTCCTTTTTCGGACGCTTTTTCGGCCAAAATGGGGCCATTCTAATAGAAAAATAGACCGTTTTGTGGAGATGCTCCTTTTTCGGGCGCTATTTTCGAGAACCGAAAACGTCCGATAAATGAGGACTGTACAGTCTCTCGTCTCATATTGGACGATTTTTACGGGAAAAAATACAGCAAAGTTCCAAAGTACATGATGTTATTTTGAAATGAGGTTTGACCTATTACAGTCCTTACTTCTAATACGGACGCTTTTGATTCTGGAAATAGCGTCCGTATTGGGGTGAATTGTCATTAAGTGTCCATTTCCGACTGTTTCGGCACATTTTTCACAAAAGCGTCCTTATTGGAAGAATTTGAGAGTAACGACTGTACACGATTTGATACTAAAACATGATTTTATAAAAAAAACCCAATTTGTCATTTGTTGTCATTTGTTTTATTTTGTCAAAATGGCGGCCTTGAGGTTAAAAAGTTCACTTCATTTTTCAATGTTTTCGAACATTTTTTTCTCATAAATGCCGCCTTACTCGGGTGAAAGGGGCCTAACGGGAGTTAGGACTGTGTAGGATATTTTCAAGCCCCAGAAATAATTTTTAACTTACGCATCGTCCATATTTTGATTATTTTGCTTGGCAGTAGGGGATAGATTTTGGCTCTCAGAATTAGGTTGATAAGAAGTGTCTTTTTCAGGTTCTTTTTCAGGTTCGTTCGGTTCGGGCGTGTGCTGCTCTTGAGTGTTTGCCGGTTCTTCCACGTCTTTAATTTCTTCCTGCTTGGCGGGACTGGTCGCTTTTGGTGAAATACACCGTGGCGGTTCCGCTACAACCGCATCAACCTCTTGTTCATCGTGAACGGGCGTTTGATTGCCATCGGCTCCCCAGCCACCTGGTGATTGAATTTCGCCACTTTCAGCCCCTGGCTCGGGGCCGGGTGGGGTCGCCGCATTATCCCATCCGCCTTCATTGTCCCCTCCGTCATCCTTTTCCCCCGATTCTTCTGGTGCCGAAGCATTTCCGGGCCCCTTCTCGTCGGGGAGATTTGCTTAGGTCGGTTTAAAATTAGCTCCATCGTCAATTAGAAATTTTAATTAAAATGATTTGAAAAGTGAAATTATATTTAATACCAAGAACAAACTGACTTGACCTTAATTAAGCATTTGCACTTTTGAAAAAACTGACTTGACCTTATAATCATCTGAAAATTTTTTCAACAATAAGTTCTAAATTTACATGTGTCGTTCTAAATTTCTATGTATCGTTCTAAATTTAAATGTATCGTTCTAAATGTATACGTGTCGTTCTAAATTTATATCCAAAAAAGTAAAAAAAAGACATGATTTCTATAAAAAATTTTTTTTTACCCGTGTCGTTCTAAATGTATATGTGTCGTTTTAAATTTACACCCAAAACAGTGAAAAAGACCCTCCTGTAGTTTGATTAAATCTAACAAAAAAAAAAAATCGAAAAACTTTTTTTCAAATGAAAAATTGAGAAAAAATGCTTCAATGGGAATTTGACTGACATTAATTTCTATTTACGGTTGAGCTTATTTAAAAACGACCTTCAGGTTTGTTTGTTTTTCCATCTCCTCCCGGTGATTCCCATCCTGACTTTTGACTTTTTTCTTCTTTCTTGTCCGTTTCCGCCTTCCCAGGACTACCCGGGCCCCATCCCCCTGGGCTGGCAGGTTTTGCGTTTTCTGGTGGTGGGTCACTTGGTGCCCCCCAGCCGCCATTTCCGCCCGCTTTTTCGTCCGACTTTTTCGGTGAGCCGAAACCGNAAAGTTGAATCTCTCCGGCCAATCAGCGTGCTCGAACAGCGACAGATGATATTTTTGTAAACTAACTAGAGAATTTGCGTTCGTGCTCCCTTTAAAAAGCACTCAATCAATTAATTGTGACGTCTTTTTTTGACGTCACTTTCTGTGTGTAGGCAAATGGACCCGCTTTCATCTTGTAATTACCTTATGCAATTGCAAATGATTTGTTATGCTTCTGTACAGCTTTTCAGGTAATTCTAGAGATGGTTTATTGTGATTTTCAACTGCGTGTTTATTTACACGCAACTTCCCCCTACGGGTTCCCAAAAACTCCTTCCCCCTGAGAGTTAAGATCAAGTCCGATGTTTTTGAGAATGTTTTTTGGAAAAAATCTTTAGAATCATGTCTTTTTGAACTTTTTCGCCCAACACGAAGGGCTTAGGGTAAAAAAAAAATTAGGGGTCGAATTTTTTTCAGATGCTTATAAGGTCAAGTCAGTTTTTTCAAAGTGCATTAAAGTCAAGTCTGTTTTTTAGACTTTGACCGTATAACCAACCCCCCTGTAGGCCAATTTGATTACATGCTCGTATAATTTTTGTTTTCTGTACAGGGGGGTATGGTTATAAGGTCACAAAAGGTGACCGCTATAAGGTCAAGTCATCTTTTTTGCACTAAGGTCAAGTCATTTTTTTCCAGCACTAAGGTCAAGTCAATTTTTTTTGAAGTATGTGTTTTGGGAAATAATCCTTGAAATCATGTCTTTTTACGCTTTTTTTTGGATTTACGCTTTTTTTTTGGATTTATCCGAGCAAAAAAAAAAATTGTACCCTTCCATACCCTGCCAGTGAAAATTACCCTAGTTTACCTTTTTTCCGAGTTTTATTTTTTTATCTCCTTTTCGCCGAATTTAAATTCCATATAAATGGAAAAACGCGAGTTGGCCAAATTTGGCCTTAATGGATGTCGGTGGCGCATGACAGTTAAAGTAGTTAATTAACCACGGAAATGATTAGATATGTCCATACGAAAAATAATCAGCTTGAAAATCTTTTCGGATAACGCTCTAGTGCGAAATGAAAAAAAATCTAGAACTGGACCTTTTACGCGCTCACGTTCGATTTAGATAATCAAAATAAATATTTTTTTGTAATTCGACAAAGGGGTATTGAGTCAATACTACTGACTAAGAGTATACCGAGTCCAACCATTATAAAACCATATAAAAAAGGTTCTATCTTAATATATTCAATATAATTTATATTAAATAAATAACCCTTTATGGAAAATTTTGACTTATTTGCGGTTAATTTCTAACCGGTAACAGACACTTTTAATGTTCACCATTATCTCCACCTTGGTCGGTTACCGTTGGCACCTCAAAATCAGTAAGTTTGAGGTGCTTCTAAATTCAGCTCAAAATCCCAGGCGACCTACCTAGGGATAACCTTACTTAACACAGATTCGTTTAACACCAAAATGTTTAAAATCGGATTTTTAAACACGAAAATTAAAAAAAAAAATTCCAAAAAAATTTTAGTTTTAGAATATAAATCACGTAAAAAGAATTCAGTGTTACAAATATTCGTGTTAAAAACTAATCACGTAAGACGTTTTTCATGTGAATGAAAACCCCATTCACGGCCGAGTGAGTTTTTTAAACCTCGATCTTATAGCCACCCTTGTAGCTTCTAAAAAAATATAGTAAAATATATTATACTGTATGAATGAATGAATACTGTATAATTGAATACCGCGGACAAGGGTACAAAATATGCCGCCCTCTGGGTTGGAACGTCCAACTTGGAAGGTCTTATAGCTTTCCGACAAAATCATGTTTTTCGAAAAAACAAAACAAAAACATTTAAATTCGACCCTTGGCCAACTTTTCCAACACTGTTTATAACCATCTGAAACTATTACATGTACGACCATGAGACCCGAGTACACCAAAAAGGCACAAATACAGGGGGGTTGGTTATAAGGTCAGCCATTTGTGCCGTTATAACTTATAAGGTCAAGTCAGTTTTTTGCACTAAGGCCAAGTCAGTTTTTTCAGGCACTAAGGTCAAAATCTTTAAACCCATGTCTTTTTACGTTTTTTTTCGGATATTTAAAATATTTAATAATGGATGATTCTAGGCGAAATTAACGGAAAAAGATCGATCGATTTTGACACGCTCCGACAGGCGCCAGAATGGCTACTGTGCACAGCATTCAACGTTATGTCCTCCACAAAACCGAAGTTCTAAATCCCGCATTTGTCAAGGCTGAATCGGAAGTGGAGCCACAGAGCAGATTAATGAGGATCAAACGCATCTCCGGTGAAGCCTACATGCTCAAAATAGAAAGAAATCCAGGTTTAAAATATTTTATAAATTTATGTTGGTCAAACTTTTTAATAGGTTTTGGTGGCTATTGTTCTGTAACATACTTACAGGGTGTCCAACCTAGACTGTTACATGTTTGCAGCTTTATGTAAGCTTAAACAGCAGCAAAAATGTAACAGTCTAGGTTTGACACCCCGTATGTTTTTTGATATGAATCACACCGGCACCACCGTCTTTCGGAGAGAAGTTTTTGGATAATATTTTTTTAGGAGAAAATACAAGAAAACTTTTTTAGGAGAATACGTTTTTCGAAGAAAATACAAGAAAACATTTTTCGCAGAAAATACAAGAAAATTTTTTTTCGGAAGAAATATTTATAAATTTTCTAAGGAGCTAGGAAAGCCCAGGCATATACAGCTAGACCCAGGCTTTCCTAGCGAAAAAAATTTTTACGAAAAACGTTTTATTGGACCAAATTTTCTCCAATAAAACGTTTTTCGTATAAGATTTTTTCGGTGAAATTCTGAAATAACGGATAAATACGTCTTTCAGTTGATTTTTTTATGGTGAAAATTTGAATAAAAAGTTCAGTATTTTTGAGAATAATTTGCATCAAAAAAAAAAATTGCTCAATTTTTTCGAGAATGTGTTTGGGTGAATGAACGTCTTTTATCTAAAAAGTTTATCTAAAAAGTTAGTGCGGGAACATGAACTAGTTTTACAACTTTCACGATAATATTTTTAAAAAACTAAAGTTTAATTAAAATAAGTTTAAATCTTCTTTTTTAGTTTTTTTTTATTCAATGTTTGCATTTGTAGGCTTCTCAATATTTTGTTTATTTTTCAGATTATGTTGAAGGCAAGTTTTTCTGAAAGAATGGCCTTTTTATTTATATAAACGACTGTTTCATCATGTGACATTATTGGTACACCGTCGTATACAGGGGGTCTGGTTATAAGGTCACAAGTTGTGACCGTTATAAGGTCAAGTCATCTTTTTTGCACTAAGGTCAAGTCATTTTTTTTCAAGATAAATCATGTCTTTTTTACTTTTTTTTTGGGTGTAAATTTAGAACCAGAGATATACGTTTAGAACGTCACGGGTAAAACACGGGTAATAATTTTTGTATAGAATTCATGTTTTTTTTTTACTTTTTTTGGGTGTAAATTTAGAACCAGACATAAACGTTTAGAACGACACGGGTAATAAAATTTTTTATAGAAATCATGTCTTTTTTTACTTTTTTTTTTGGGTTTATATTTAGAACGCGACATATACGTTTAGAATGACACGGGTTACACGGGTAATAATTTTTTTATAGAAATCATATCTTTTTGAATTTTTTTTTGCACTAAGGTCAAGTCATTTTTTGAGTGCATTAAGGTCAAGTCATTTTTTTTGGGGCTTGACCTTATAACCAGACCCCCTGGCTGAAAAATCAAGTGTCCGAGATAAAGTCGTTTTCTATTCAAATATAACCCTCAGGGGACCTAAAGTCACATTATCATGTGCACATGTGTCGTAAATAACCCACAAATCTAGAAATTATGAGCCTTTTATTGAGAAAATAAATTAGTCTTACTTTCAGTACTATGTAGGGTATTTGGCTCGCTATTTTTTTCTAACACAACAATTTGTTTTTAAAAGCAGTATTTATATCATCTATATTTCTCTAAAGCGCTACAGAAAAAGTTTCACATTAAAATAATCACAATTTATAACTTAAAATTGTACACATATCTAACTTTCCAGAAAAATCAGAAATGTCACTTCACGGCAAAAGCTCCAAAAGATATGCGAGCAAAAAAAATTATTTGTTTTTTGGCCCAATTGGGCCCATTTGCTGTTTAGAACTCCTATAGGTAGGGGACAAGCTGGTCTAAAATTTTATAACACTTCCTTTGATACATCAATTACGTCATTTCAGCGATTTTTTGACAAAAATCAACAAAAATCGCCAAATTCAATAAAAATTTTTAGAAAATTGACTACGTGCCTTACATATCTTTTGGAGCTTTCTTTTTTTTGGCCAACTTTAGAGATCCGTGGGGGGTATGTATGTTGACCAATAATTTTAATTACTTCCAAAATCAGTCCGTCAAACCTTTCTGAATATGTTTGAAAAAAGTTCAAATTAATAAGGGTTCTATTTGAAGAGAAAACGACTTCATTTCGGAGACTTGATTTTTCAGCCAATAGGGTGTGGGGCATCCTTAAAGCAAGTTGTAATTTGACACCATTTAGGGGTTAAATTAGAAAATTGACACTACGTGTGATATCAGCGACTGTTACTTGCCCAGTGTGCGAACTTTCATCGGCTAAACCCTTCTGAGTCTCCAGAAACCGGTATTTAAAAGGCTTAACTAAAAAAGTGCTTCATTTTAAGCATATGCTCTACATTTATACGGCCCTCACTTTGGGGTCCCTCTGTACAGTATAGCCTACACCCTTGTGCCGTTATCGGGTCAAAATTTATACTCAAAATTATGCAGCCACCACGCCTACGCACTGCTCCGTTACAGGGTCAAAAAATATCGTCATTAAAATACGTTTAAATCCATCTTTTTTGAAGGTAAGTTTATCTGAAAGAATGAGCTATTTTGTTTCTTTACGTAAACGACTGTTTCACTTTGTGACATTATTGGTGCACCGTTGTATTTAGAGATTTTCAAGTAACCGAGATTTTTAATATCTCTTTTAGTTCAATGAACGTACAATTTTTTTTTTTCTTAGCCATGACTTTAACAAGCTAAAGGCCAATTTCCTATAATAACGTTATTCTTAGTTGAAAATGAACCCAAACAAAAACATATAATCAATAAATAGAAATTCCCATTCACAAACTTCCATTCACATATTGCAGCTCTTTATTTTTCCTTTGAAACATGAATCCCGATACACTCATTGTCTAATCGGGCACTCAATTGCAAGTCTGAATGGCCAATTAAGCGTTATTAATTTCAAATTCTCGAGTAACTCATTGTCAATGAGTCATTGAGAATATTTTTTTGGGTTTATTTTCAACTAAGAAGAATGTTATTGTTTTCCCGCTCGTGCCGTTATAGGGTCAAAATCTTCGATCAACATTTTCCAGGTATTCCGTAAACATTATTTGTAAACATGTTTTTGTTTTGGTTGCTTTTTGGAGACATACGGAAAAATATGTACAGTTCCCCTCATGATAAGGGCCATCTTGGCCCGCTTTCTAATAATAAGGGCCACTTTCTCATGATAAGGGCCACTTTTTTGACGAAAAAGTTTTTTTCTCATTAGTAGAGCCAAAATAGGCCTTTTTGGCCCAGAAATGGGCATTTATCTCTCATAATAGGGGCCATTATCACTTAAAATATATTTTTTTATTCATAATAGGGGCCAAAATGCGGTGTGAAGGGTGGTCCTTATTATGAGAGATTTGAGTTTTTGTCTGATAATCTGTTCAAATTGTTCAACAAGATTTCCGGATATTCTTTAATATACTTAATACACTTTACTTACCTCCACATGGGAATACAAAAATATAAAAAAAGTAAAAAAATACACAACAAATTGAGTGAATTACTAACCAGACTATCGGAAAAAAATCTACTTTCTCGTAATAAGGGCCATCACATAACAAGGGCCACTTTTTCAGTCGACAAAAGTGGCCCTAATCATGAGGGGCAGTGTACGTGAACATATTAGCAATATGTGCAGTCACGTTTACCCGATAACGGCACGAGCGGGAATTTCAACTCGCTTTTGGCAAGATGAAAATTTTGACACGATAACGACACGAGGGGGATTTTCTAGAACGTATTTATTTCATATTTCTGCACTCTTATTTGAACGAATTATTCATACAAAAACAATATTATAGGAAATTGGTCCTTGGCTTGTTTAAGCCATGGCTTAGAGAAAAAGTTGTTTGTAAGTTCATTTAACTAAAAAAGAGATATTAAAAATCTCGGTTACTTGAAAATCTCTAAATACGACGGTGCACCAATGAGACTTTTCAGACTTACGTCTTAATAATGTCACAAGGTGAAACAGTCGTTTACGTAAAAAAACAAAATGGGTCATTCTTTCAGAAAAACTTACCTTCAAAAAAAAGATGTAGTTAAACGTATTTTAATGACGATATTTTTGACCTAATAACGGCGCAGGGGGTGTAGACTATACTTTTAAGACTATACTGTTAACACTCAGTGTTCAAAATTTCGACCATCGGTTATGTGCGTTGGTCGACCAACGCAGGGATATACCGACCAACCGCGACCAGTGTACAAAATTTCGACCATCGGAGATGTGCGTTGGTCGACCAACGCTCAACCAACGCGGGGATATACACACATCGCTGCGTTGGTCGACATTTTTTAACAATAATTTAAGGCGGGAATACTGAATGAGGACATAATCAACTATTATGGCCTCGACAGTGCCATATGGCACTGTTTTCATTGATTTCGCTACACTCGAAATCTAAAAGACAAATCTCAAACCGGCTTTTTGTATTCGTTTTGTGTGCTGATGACGAATTTGTCGTCCATTATTTCATATAAAGCCCGGAAATGGAGACCCGATAACCGTTTCCATACTTTGGCACCTCATATTATCGCGTTTCCATTTCCGGTTAATCGTAAATTAATTTTGACGAAAAATAACCGCCATCTTCAAAACAAATTTTCAATAATTAAGACCTTATAACCATAAAACTTATTTTATTCCTAAGGTTCAGGAACTTCAATTTTATATAAATGATATATCAAAAATACTTAGAAGTATGTCGTTTTTATTTAACACCAAGAAAATTGAATTATTGATTCGGTCTCGAATATGAATGAAGATATGGGGTTGGGGTCCGCCGGAATTTTTTTTTAACCGGAACCGGACGCACCGGCAACGAGTTTTTTTGGCACGAGTGGATTCAGGATGAAAAACTATATCGGATCCGATCGGATAGGATGCTTTCCAGAAAAAATTTTTCTCACCCCGCGGAAAAGTCTCAAATCTCCCAATGTCTCGATGTGCATGTCTCTTTCGATATGCATGTCTCCCTCGATGTGCATGTTTTTGGAAATTGAAAATGCACATTGAGAGACCCCTGACTATATAGGACCAAAATTAAGAAAAATTTCACCGAGGATTTTTAGAGAAATCCCATTTTTTTGTACTTAACCGGTACTTCCGGTTGGAAAAAAATAAGGCTGAATAGTTACTCTTAAACTTTTTATTTATATGTCAAAAACCCCAACCCCATATCTTCATTCATATTCGAGATCCATTCAATTCAATTTTGTGTCGTAAAATAAAAACGACCTTACAATAATATGGGGCGGCTAGATCTTAATTTTGATAGTTTTGCATGTTAGTTTATTTTCTGTATTATATGAACCAATTCACTTTAAATTTTCCGACCAACGCGGAACAACGCGAGGAAAAAAATCGACCAACGCCATCGCAACGCAAGTCAAAATTTTCGATGATTTTGAACACTGACCGCGACCAACGCTTTATTGTATAGAGGGACCCCAAAGTAAGGGCCGCTTTCTCAAAGTAAGGGCTATTTTTGTCATTTTTTGAAAATCGAGAAATTGGCCCTTACTTTGGGGTGCTCCTTACTTACCCTGACCGTCTATATAATAGTTTTAAATTTTTTTTCTCTTACGTTCTGTCACTGTTAGGATACGCTGGTGCATTTTAATGTTCGAAATTAAACATAAACTACCGCTTAACGGAAACCTGTCGATTAATGGATACATCCGTAGGCATTTTTGCTGGAAAATTTACAAGCCAATTAGGAAAATTTACGAGCCAAATAGACCGGTTAACGGAGTGCCGGTTAACGACGCACCCTATGTAGAACAATATAAGCGAATTAAGCATACAGTATGCAGCATACAGTATGCATACTTATAATATTTTGTAAATGGCTAAAGCAACCAAAAAATAACATAATGGCAGTATGTAATTTTTGCACATGAAAAAAATATTTTCTTAAATACACAGGTTAAGTATTTAACCGTCCACTAAAATTTTTTCAAAACTGGATGGTTAAGCCGGTTCCGGACGGTTAAGGGCCGAATGCGTAGGCGATTTTTTTGGGAAATTAAAAAAAAACGAACTGGACGGTTAAGCAAAAATAGGGTGGACGGTTAAACAAAAATAGCCATTTTTATCTAAGAACTTGATCTCGTATAACACGTGACTCTTTTCTATGAATAATAATATTTTTTTACTTTTATATACTTTTTGACTCAACTGACCATTGAAAAAGTTAGTGAGAGTTAATGCAACCTTTTTTTTTTTGCACTTTTTTGGTGACATAACTCGCTAGGTGGTGCATCTAAACAAATTTATTTTTCAGCATTTGTGGAATTCAACGATAAAAATGACGCGGGGGATGCTGTTAAGAATTTGGACGATCGTAAACTTATGGAAGCCGAGTAAGACTCGAAATGTCAAAAGGTTGTAAAGATAAATATCGAGACTTTCACGGCACTGGACGCGTCAGGAATTGTTTTTTTTTTCAACTATTTTTGAGGTCACAGGTCCTTTAAGTCATATTATATCACATGACTCATGTTACACATGACTTATGTGACATGAGTCATATTATATGACTAATATAAAATGTTAAGGATTTTTTCACCCCAACGAGGGTTTCAATTTTCGACACCACGGACTTGGGACCCCTCACTTTAAGGGGTGATTGGTTATAAGGTCAGCTATTTGACCGAAGTCAGTTAACATAAATCTTACAGGGGTTGGTTATAAGTTCAGCTATTTGTGCCGTTATAAGGTCAAGTCATTTTTTTTTGCACTAGAGTCAAGTCCGTTTTTTCAGGCACTAAGGTCAAGTCATTTTTTTTGAGTATCATGCTTTTTAGGGAATTTTTTTTAAATCATGTCTTTTTACTTTTTTTTAATGAAGTTTTTTGTCTTGCTGTCTGATAGCTTACAATAGCGTCAACTTTCTATGGTTACAAATAACCATTTCTCATTTTTTTCACGTACCGTAAATCACGGTCCGTAACTATTCACAGTGACCTTGAATCCGAGACTGAACTTCCGACTACAAGTTTATAAGTCGTTTTTTTCCTTTGGACGGTTTGTTTAAAATATTTATCCAAAAAAAAATCTGAAAATGTTTTTTTGGAAAAACAATTTCTAGAGAAGGGTCTCCAGATAATTCATTTTCTTAATTTTCATGTTATTTTTAATGAAAACTTGCAAATCGAAATGGCCATATTGGTTAACTTTTCAGACTATGAGACAAAAAAATCCGCTTTTCCAAAGTAAGGACCACCTGACATGTCTGACATGGGACCAAAGTCGTATTTTTTGACCCTTACTTTGAGAAAAAAATAATTTTTGAAAAAAAATGCCAAAAGATGGCCCTTACTTTGGTTAGTGGCCCTTACTTTGGGTAGTGGCCCTTACTTTGGGTAAGCGGCCCTTATTTTGAGGCCCCCTGTATAAAATTGGTTGGTTATACGGTCAAGTCAGTTTTTAAATGCATTTGCTGTCACGTCAGTTCTTAGACCTTGACCTTATAACCAACACCCCTTGTAACACACATCCGTATCAAATCAGTAAAATATGGCGTTTCAAAAAGTATAAAAAAACACAAAAAAGATACCGTTCGTTTTCACGAGAAGTGAGTCCAAGTAAGCGCCGTTTTCGATCACGTTCACGAGGAACTCGATCACGAAGTCGATCGCCACGTTACGACAGGTAAGTTATTGGCTCTAAGGTCATATAATTCGTCTACATCAATTTACAAGTAAAGGTAGATTTCAAACAAAAATTTTATTGAACTTTAGTCCTTACGCCCATTTGGGGCTTTTTTTATTTTAACTCTCAAGGGTCCCAAGTGGCATATAATCCGTAGGGGACTATGGTGCACATTTGCACCAAACGTGTTAAGCTTTATATCTAAAAGAACGATGCGGTTTATGGGGTAATTAATTGCGACAAATTCAATGGAAACTATGAAAAAATTCTCAGACGTCTCAAAAATAATATAGGAAGATTTACAGAAAGGCGCTGAAAATATGACAAGTTTTCCCGCCGATAATTTTGGTATAAAACGAACGAATATCATAAATCACTGAAACAGGTGACGACTAATTTTGTTCGAACTTTTTTTGGGGTACTTTTGTGGGTGTACCAATTTTGAAAATTTAGGTACCTAATGGGTACTACCCATATGGCCCATATATGATATGGGGTACTCCCTATTAGGGTAATTAAAAAAAAAATTCTTAAAAAAGCTCTCAAAAATGAGTCGACACCTGTTTCAGGGTTTTTCCATATTTTCATGTTTCCAGGATGAAAGAAGCAAAAATAGAAAATCACCGATTTTGAACCCATCAGTTTCGTTACATGTTTTATATTGTTTCTCATAAAATTTGATTAGACCCCTGTTTCAGCGATTTTAGATTAAGCCCGGTTTACAATCATTTTCGTTGCATTTAAGGCGTTTGGTGCAAATTTGCACCAAATGTCCCCTGTGAGTTAAGTAACGGTCCTCATGGGGTGAATTAGTCTAAATGATCATTTTTGGACGTTTTCGAAAAAAAAATTCAAGTAAACCTACATGGGTAGGCTCGCTCACGCGGAGACAACTTTCACGAAATAAAGGTCTGAGAGCCCTGAAACTTTCAGAGATGGTACAATATACCCGATAATATTTGTGTAGAAAAAATAGATTGTAGTTCATTGTATTTATGATTAGTTTATACAAAAAGAACGACCAGAAATACTGAATGGTATGTTATTTTGAACCAGTTTAGCCGCTTCACAAAACTTTTCTAGCGAAAAAACGATTTTCAAAAGGTCATTTCATCGGGTTTTCTATTAATAATTTCCAAAGTGAAGTAGTTTATTAAACACATAAAATGATTAGATATTTCGATAGAAAAAACAATCAGCTTAAAAATCCTTTCTGATAACGTTCTAAACTTTAGAATCTAAAGCAAGATTAAAAAATTCTAGAGCTGAACCTTTTCCGCGCTCACGGTCGAATTAGAAAATAAATAACGTTATTTCTTTTTCTTAATCTACTTTATTCATTCTACTGAAGGCCCAGGAAATTATGGTGATGCTCAATGTGATGATTTTCAAACAATTTCAATTTTCAACCACGTGGTTAATTACGTGCACCACTCAGCACCAAATTTTCCTTAAGGACCGGTCTATAGAGTTGTTTACAAATAAAAATCGAAAACTTGAAAACTAGATTTTAGTAAAACATATATTGGTTTTATGAATTGGTTTAGGTTCTACTACAATTATGAAGTACAATCAACTTCATTATTGAGGAATTTCTAGAAAAAAATAACGTCCGAAAAATTATTTCAAATTCCTAAATGAAAAAAACCACCCATCTAATTTCTTGAAAATCTGGTATTATTTTGTGGTTTTTTTCTGAATTTATTTATACACCGGGTGCGGAGTTATCAGGCGGGTTTCGCGACCAAAAAACCGCCTGATAACTCCGTAGGGTGCCTGATAACTCCGCAGGGCGTAGGCGGAATCGGGGAAAAAGTTGCAAAAAAAACTGCCTGATAACACGACGAGCGGAGAATTGCGCAATACCAAATTGTCATTATCCAATGACAGACCTGCCTGATAACACAACAAGCGGGGAATTTCGCAATACCAAATTATTATAATAATAATTTGTGAACCTACGGGGAATTTTAAGATCCTATAATATGACTCATTGTTTAATTGAACTAAAAAACATTGTAAATACACTTTGATATGTATCATATCTGAGAGAGAAAAGGGGAACAATTTTCGTATCACTATTCATTAAAGCATTTTCTTAGATTATAGAATAATTACTAATTATTAATTAGTTCTAATTATTAATTAGTTCTAATTATTAATTAG
>SCLG01000492.1:98866-113864 GCA_004367875.1 Oikopleura albicans | reverse complement strand
ATAAGATGCGCCGTGGTCGTTTACCATACAGTGCTCCTTCCCTTAACGTCCACCATTAGGGCCCAAAAATCGTGGCCGTTAAGGGATTGTCGGCCATTTTAGACAAATTTTCGCTAAAAAAAAACCTGGGCCCTTAAGGGACAGTTGTTCAACCCGAAAAAATTGTGGCCGTTAAGGGAAGGAGCACTGTATATATCAAAAAATCAGGCTATTTGATGTACTTCTAAATTCGAGGAAAAGTTCGCGTGAGCGACCATATACATGGGTCGTTTTTCTGGGTTACTCCAAACTTTCAAGCAAATTCTGGAGCGGGATCGGAAATCCGGGGTTTTCGTTAAAAGTTAATTTTATAGATTAAAAAAGCGACCATGGGGGTTGGTTATACAGTCAGCAATTTGTACTGTTATAAGGTCAATTCAGTTTTTTATCACATAGGCTTATTCTTTTTTACGTTTTTTTTTGTTTGGATGAAAACCATATTTTAAATTTTGATTAATAAATGTTGTTTTAGAGACGTGATAGTTGACCGTGGTAAACAATCAACCAAGTACGGCCCTCCATCAAAAACTAAATGGACTGTAGAGGTCGATAACTTGTCTTCGCGATGCGGGTAAGAATCGACGTTTAATTCTAGAATTGACCTTCAATTCTGGAAGGGGTAATTATTCTCCACTTGCAAAACTCTAGTTGTCAAATTACAGCACAAAAAAGGCACAACCCAATTTCGGTAAAAACTGAAAATGTCGTTTTTTTAGCAGCCCACAAAATTGAATTGAATGGCCTATGGTGTTTTCGTCAAAAAAAAGTCGTCAAATAAATCGGTTTATCAAAACCGAGCCGTTAAAGAACTTCGTCAAAGAAATATTTCGTCAAAATTTTGACGATCTCACTTTTAAAATTTTCAATAATTTTTCGTCAAAAATTTTAGTCAAGAATTTGACGAACCCGCTAATATTATTTTGACTTTATTTTTCGTCAAAAATTGTTGTGAAAAATTTGAGGAACCCACTTTTATTATTTTCAACTTTTTTTTTCGTCAAAAATTTTAGTCAAAAAATTGACGAACCCACTTTGATTTTTTCAACAATTATTTTCGTCAAAAAATTTAGTCAAAAATTTGAGATAAAATTTAACGAAATAAGGTCTTATCCATTTGAAATAGTTGCTTTAAGCTGATGTCGCAGGTGATTACTTTGTCCCTAGGACGGTATGCACCTAACCCTAACCATATTATTATACGTATATGAATTACTGGATGTCGAGGACGGTTACTTTGTCCCTAGGGCGGCATGGTGGGGCTCTCGAAAATTTAATCTATGGTTAGGCGCCCTTCAGACGCCGTAACCCTAGTTTAAATTTTCTGCGAGACCTCACGCATTCAGGACTTTGTCCCTAGGAGGGTGTAAACCTAACTCTAACCCTAACCTTTTTATTATAAGTGTATGAACGGCCGGGTATCGCGGGTTAGTACTTTTATTTTTCAGCTTTCGTCAAATTTTTGACTAACTTTTTTGACGAATAATCCATTTGTTTTTTTGTAAATTTTTTCGTCAAATTTTTGACTAACTTTTTTGACGAATTTTCGCCATTTTACCGCGATACTACGCATGTCTCCGTTAACCAAACTATTTGCCGTTAACCGACAGGTTTTCAAAAAATTTTAGGTGCCGGTTAACGGCGCACCCTGTGTACATGAGTTGGGTCACTAAATGCGCAGCGGATATAATTGATAAAAAAAGTTTGTAATAATCAGAGTTGTTCTAAGTATTAGAACTTAAAGTTTTTATAGATGAAACGAAACGAACACCAAATAACGTGAAGAAACCAAAATTTAGTCCAAAGAATGTAACGATCGTCGTCGATGATGAACGGCGTCCGAACTCCTTATTAACATGAACTGACTAACTTGTTGGATTATGCAAAATATGATATATATATATATACATGTAATTATATATATTTTTACATTTATGTCATATGCATCATATACACGCACGAAACGGTGTCTAGTGCAGTTAGGAATGCCCAACTTGGAACATATAAGGAAAAAAACGAATGGCAAGAAAGTTCATTTTGAATTATGTTTATATATTTGTTTTGGTAATAATACTGTATAGCTAATTAGACATGTAACACGCACTGCCAGAGGTCTACCACTTGTGGTGAGAACTATTATCTAATAAAAATAAAGCTTAATAAAAGTACCATTCCTTAGGCGCAATTGCCTTCACTTTTTGACTTCGGCGACAACTTGACGCAAGGAGTCGTGTTGAAGAATTTATCAAATTTTAAAACAAGTCCTTTTAAATCAAGCTTCAAATTGGAGATTTGGCGAAAAGGGCACAACCAGTTTCGGGCGTGTACAGAAAAGGACGATAATAAAAATAGGGCGAAACCTGAAATACGGTCTTTTTAGCCTTTTTATCTGCCATATCGCAGTAATTTTCAAACGCGAAAAAAATAAATAATGTTACCACTTTTCGGTAATGTTGCTTGGCAGCGCGTCTGAGGCCTATGTGGCCTGTCATTGGTCTTTTTTGAGTGCGCTCGGCCAATCAGCGAAAAGCAAATCACCGAAAGGCGATTTCCTTCTTTTAAAATATTTTTGTATACTACCGTAATTTACAGTCCTCCCCTCTTAACTGCCGCACTTAAGGAGAAATATGCATTTCCGCTAAACAAAATTTTCACGTTTTAAAATCAGGACGACAAAAAACATTTCTTAAGAGACAACGAAACCCTTTCCAGGTTTCGTTCATTTCAATATTCGCCTAAATCAGGATTTGCCGAGACAAGTGTCAAAAAATCGAAAATGACTCAAATCGGAACGCTATTTTCAAAAACGTGCGTATTGAGACTACAGGCTGTGTTGATAGAATAATTTCATTGTTGACGAGAACAGATTTATTCGGGAAACTTTTTCAATAATAAATTTGCATCTCTACGCAATCTATTATTTAGAAAAGGATGTTTTTATTCACTTGGGTTGCATCCGTTTATCCATTCAAGTTCAATTACGCTCAATTAGGATACAAATTAAAATGTTAGTATTAGTGATGCTCGCTGGCCATGTCTATTCTACAGGTTTGTACGAAAAATCTACTGCAAAACTTGTGAGTGAAAAATTAAGGGTATATTTCGTAAGTTAACTGGGACAAATAGAGAAAACTATAATGGACTACTCATGTGGTTGTCATTTACCTCTTCAGAGTCACATTGTGACAATTCTCACAAAACGACCTATTTGCCTCTTATATCATGAAAACGGGTTTAAATCAAAAATCGCTGAAGTTTTATGTAGAGAATTTTGAAATAAAATTTTCTTTGAAACTTTAAGTTTTAAGTGTAATACACAATCTGGGTTTTGTTAACCCTGGGTGCTAATGTTTTGGTATCAAGGAGCATTGAGACTTTTCAGACTTTTGCGCACGGAAAAAAATAGAATTCTCTGAAACTCACATATATGGTGCAGTTTGATGCGTAGATTACGTTGGCGAAATAAAAAAATTGAAAAAAGGAGACACGTTTTGGCGCTAGAGAGCATTTTCGAAGCCAAAAAGGTCCCTTCATTCTGAATCCAAAAATCGGGCTTAAGGTTGGCA
Organism: Oikopleura albicans; assembly: GCA_004367875.1. Lineage (NCBI taxonomy): Eukaryota > Metazoa > Chordata > Appendicularia > Copelata > Oikopleuridae > Oikopleura > Oikopleura albicans. The sequence goes on along the minus strand of SCLG01000492.1, from coordinate 110,262 downwards.
TTTCACAGCATATGGGTTTAAGCCCATTTGTGAGTTGTACCCTAAAATGGCTCAGAATTTTGCTTAAAAACAGATTTATTACAGACCTTAAGGTGAATTTAGCCCAAAAATTCTCAATATGAAATTATATCTTTATAAACGCACCGATGACTAACCGATGATTAACCAGGATCAAATTTGGGTCCAGTTAGAGTTAACTTGGGTCTACTGTTATACCGCTAGGGTTGGGTCCAATTAGGGTCCGTTTGATTGGGTCGGGTTTTGGTTTCTGGTCCAATTCAGGCTCAATCTGGGTCAAAACCCAGATTAGGTTGGGTTGGGTCCACATTGATTCTGCTCGGGTCCAATTTGGGTCAAAATGGGTCAATTTGTGTTGGGTTGGGTCCACTTTTTGGCACCCATTTACGCAATGATGATAGACATAGCATATTATTACATCATTTAACAGAACTAACAGAGTTTCTGCCCCGTAGAGTTCAATTTTCCAAAAATCCTCGCATCGACTCCAATAAACCAAAGGACACAGAGTAAATCTTTGCTTGCGCTTTAATAGTTTTCGAGTTGACCGAGTTAACTCTCAGGGGGAATGAGTTTTTGGGAACCCGTAGGGGGGGAAATGCGTGTAAATAAACACGAACTTAAAAAATTCACAATAATACGCAATAATTCAAAAAAACTGGTAAAGCTAAGTTGTAGAGCTCGTCAAACTACGTCGATCTGACTTTTCAGAAATTGATTTGAGTCACCAGAGCCTCCTAGAGAGCTGTTTGAAATCTCCAACCTACGCAAAAAACATCGTCAATCGAATTTTCTCGAAAAATTGAGGGGGGGGTCACTAATACCCGTTTTGCCCTACGGGGCCTCCATATGCCTTAAATCGACGAAAAAAACCAGTTGCGTGTCTATTTACGAATCGAAGAACTATCAAATTTAAGTTTAAGTAGTTAGCTTCATGGCTGCTCTCTCGAATAATTGTGACAAAATCGGCACTATACAATTTGATCACGTTCTAACCAATACGAATGATGATAAACTGATTGGTGCGTATCAGGCCACCAATGGCTCTTTTCTGGTGCCGCTAGATGGCGTTTACATTTTTCACGTTCATGCCTTGTGTGGTATGTCAATGATAATTTAATTAAAAGTCAATTTCAATTAGGACATTTTGTTAACAAAAATTGGTCGAATTTTTGAGCTGCCCAACTTGATCTAAAAAGTAACCCTAACAATACAGATTCCTTGATATTCCAAATTTATCGGTGTCAAAAATCGGGACCGTTGTTTCTGCATTTAATCGTCAATGATGATATAAAAACCTCAGCCACAAATCAGGCTTGTTCCCAATCATTTTGTTTATGTTATGATAACAATTTTGGTCTAGAGTGAGGTTATATAAGACTTTTTTTACGTTTGTGGTCGCATGTCCCCGTAGCTGACCACATGTGGTCGGTTAAACAAATTTTATTCAAAAATGTCAACAGAACCATTTCTCCAAAGGCAAAAACCAGCTCTAGCCACCGCAAGAAAATTGTATTAACCTTTGGTCAAGTTTTTATAAGAAATCCTCAAAATAAATTATTTTTTATGTTTTGTCATGTTTTTTTTTTGCCGTTTTTCATGTTTATCTGGAATTTTTCATGTTTTCAGGCATATTTTTTTTATAAAAACCCAATTCAAAAGAAACATGCAAAAACTTTTAAAAATGATTGTGACCATAGCCAGGGCAAACGATTTGAAACGACTTCATGTACGGCTGTTTTATTGCTACAAAGGGGTGACCAAGTATGGGTACATTTACGTCAAGGTATGGTTTATGGACATACTCCTTCGCATTATTCAACATTTTCGGGGTACCTGATGAGTCCGTCTCCGTCGCGTACGTAGTTTATTTATATTTGTAAACAACAATGATAAAAGTTTGAAGATAACGATAAAACTTCCGTAAAGTCACTTGGTGAAAAAGAATGTTTATCCGATTGCGGGAAAAAAGAGGCCGTTGGATTCATGGCTAGTTTTGGGGCTCAAAATTAACAATATATGGGGTAAAATAACCTGTTTCTCGCTTTTTGAAATTTTATATCTTAGCGCGTTATTATACATCATACTGTGTGAATTTTCAACCTCAACATTTTCAGAATTTGTACTACTGTAAACATTTATGTAGTATACTGTTATTTTTGTTATTTTGTAGCGAAATCCACGTGGTGTCCCAATCAAATAGCATTATTAAATATAGCAAGATGGTCAACCAAATGAACTCAGCCACGCCTAATGAGATAAGAGTATGAATATTTGTATCGCCCATTTGGAGGCCTTAAATCAAATTAATCACATGACAGCGTGAACTTGAGCTAAAACTGGATTAACCCATTAAAATCGTCTTTTTAATTTTACGTCGAATGGCCAAATAACTTTTTTTTTCGAAAAAAAAAATTGGGGCTATAAAGTTTGTAAACACAAACGGACTCGTCAGATTTTTATGACTGACCGATACTTACTGTCAAATTTTAAACCCCCCACAGTCTCACGGCAACGGTTAAATTACGCGATGAACCAATTATATTCGATCATATCGTGACGAATTTTGACAACAGTGGTGGAGAACCATATAACAAATTAACTGGATCATTCACTGTTCCTCTTGCTGGAGTTTATGTTTTTCATGTACATGTCTTGACAGGGGTGTTAAAGTTACTTCCCTTTTAACCCTAGACCGCGCACTAGGTACTATTCAGGGACCGCGCAGTGGGACCCAATTGGGTCCCAGACACAAAAATGCTTGGCATTTGTTTANATAAATAATGTTTATGGCCGATTATTGTCAGGGTTTTTTTTCTTTCCAAATACATTTTAACTAAACAGGTGAAAATCATTGATCGATTTTTTTTTGTCAAATTTAGTCCCGACTAGTTTTACGTGGTTTGATATCCATATGGTACTGTTTGAACATCCCAACTGGCTATATCAGAGGTTTTTTACTCTTTTTACCTGCCAACGCGTTATTATTTGTTAGAATCTGCAAAAATTACTTTTCTGTAGCACCTCCCCACAACAGATTAGCGCATTTATATGACACGATCAATATTTGTGTAAATAAAAGAAGGATAAAAAATTCGAGTATAAAAAGTTTCGGAAGTATATCTTGTCCCAGATCCGAGATATTCAATAAAATAGACGCTCGGGACCCAATTGGGTCCCACTGCGCGGTCTCGGGTTAACGTTAACTTCATTACATTATGCATTTATGTATACAAAATGTCACGCAAATGCGAACTTTTTTGTTAACCGTGTCGTTAACCGTGATTGGCTCTTAGTAGGGAACTAGCTCTGAGTAAAAAATTATCCAATAGACGCGCGAGTATTAGACGCGCTCTCCAGAAACGGCTGTAATTGGCCCCAGGTTCTCGAGCCCTCACGCGCGCCGCACAACGGATTGGTTTTCGGAGCAAAAGAAAAATTCGTATTTGCGTGACGATCCGTACACTTAAGTACCCACATTTAGCGCATGGAAAAAAGTGGAGCGTTATATGTTCACCTAATGTTAAACGAGAATATTGTTTCCTCTGGATCAAACCAAGATACCGCTTATGAAGCAACATCATGCTCAGCCGTTCTTCTTTTAACTCCTAGCGATACAATTTGGGTTTTGATACGGCAGGGGGAAGCTTATGGAGATGCTTCATCACATTATTCGACATTTTCCGGATTTATGGTCGGATTGGCGTAAAAATACTTATGAGTGAATAATTTAAAATTATTTTGCGTTATACTGTGTAACTTATACAGGATTGCCGTCGGAAACAGATTTATTTTAACCCTTGATAGTCCGTATTATTATCTGTCTGTTAATACTACACATAAATTATATTTTTCAAACTTCGGGCATGGGTAAAAAATGCATGACAACCTGCCGGATAACTGCGTATTTTCTGTTTATTAATGATGCAACTTTCAAAATTCGAAATATTCGAATTATTTCAACAGCTTCATCGTTTTCGATTTTCTCTGACGTGATAATATTTCCCATCGTTGAATTAGAGCTGCCATTTCTATTTCGGTTTGACAGGAAAGCAACATGGTTTCCATATCGTATACGTTTTGCATACCATTAAATATATCCTAAATAGTGTTTTATGCCATACAATATTTACTTCCGCTTTATAGCACGGTTGGTTACAAAAAACGTAGTTCATCGGAAAATTGATTATGGCGCAGGGAGTGTATATCATATATTGTATTAAATCTTACATGACAGTTTGAATCGCATTTTCTCTTCATATGTAGATTGTACGAGCTCTCCGTTTTTTGTCCTTTTGTATCCTCTATGAACTCTTGAAGGACGATTTATTCAACTTCCGTAAGTTATAATTGTATTCAATCACTATTTGAATATAATATAAATAGTGATTCATCACGTCACGAACAAAATATGGTAATAATTGATTAAAGAAATTACGCCTAATTTCACAAAAAAAATCAATTTATTCTGTACTATCTGTCCATTGTACACGGGATCCTGAATAACGGCGTGCTAAACAAGGGTCGCTAGTGCTATATTATTTATATCTTCTTGGACACAATCGCGGACTAAATTTTTTTTTCGCTGTGCATACTGTATTTAATTATAATATAATTACAATTTGTGGGCCTATAGGGCCTATTTATTTTAAAAAAAATGTAGAGCTTAAGAAAGGGCTTAAGAAAGGGCTTTTAACAAACTTAGTACGAAAAAGTATGAAAATAAAATTCATGAAAAATCTGAGGCGAGCTCTAGGATTTTTCGAAGGTCATTTTTATTTTGATGCAGACATTTTATGACATTTTATGAATTTTAGTTTTACACTTTTTCTTACTAACTTAATGAGCTCTACAATATCTACAATATTGTGTCCAAAAAGTACAAGGGTCCATTTTTTTGATCAAACTATTATTGCTACAAATTAGGGTTTGTTGGGAAAATCTGAAAACTGTGTAGCTCTTTTTTTTCAAATGTAGGTATGTTTTAGAATGGAAAAGGTACACATATATAACGTTGTCAAAACATCACGATCGATAACTTATTGTGTATGAAATAAAAAAAAAATTAATTAAGAATGTCAACTATACAAATCTTGTTGTTAGCTACTAATTTGGCGTGCAGTCGATTTATTCTGAAAGAGATGAATTGTATAAAAACCAAAATGAAAAATGTGAATCACTAATATGACTCATATTATATGGCAAGTTTGCAAACTAGTCGTACAATACCTTGACCAAAGAAAACGCATGTGATTCTTACCGAAAAATTACCAAATGAATGATAAGAATGGGTTGTTAACTACAATTAACACACGTTTCACTTCAATTTGAACTGAGTAGGTTATATAAATTCTGATTGGCGGTTCTGATTGGCTGCTTTGGTTTTGCTGCTTTGGTTTTGCTTTGGTTTTGCCGCCTCCTTTTTTTTATTTAACCTACTCAGTTCAAATTGAAGTGAAACGCGTGTTATTATACAAGTAATTTCGTGATTGTGATTTCGTTCTTATAATTGTGAAATTGTCATTATCATTGCGGACAGTGCTTGCCAAAGCCCGCTTATATTTTGGCTTAGCTTCGCTTATAAAATATAAGCTATTTAAAAAAGTGACTTAGCTTAGCTTAGGTAACCTAAACCATAAATTATTTTTAGCTTATATAAGCCATAATTAATGTTGGCTTAGTTTAGCTTACATAAGCCGAAATGGCTTATATAAGCCAAGTTGGCCTAGCTTAGCGTTGGTGAGTCAATATAAAATTAATGATGTTGGCTTGGCTTTGATTAACAAACTTTAAAATGGCTTAGCTTATGTAAGCCAGAAATATAATTGGCTTAGCTTAGATTGCCTAACATAAGCTTAGCTAAGCCAAGGTTAGTCACGACTTGCATGAGCCGCGTACCGAGCCCTGATTCCAATAGTGCTATTTTCTGTGCGTTATGATTCATTGTAATTCATTTGTTTAGTTATAACGCTTAATGTTGTTAACATCACCTACCTTAGTAAGTTAACAAAATTGAAATTAAAAATTTGGCAAGTTATGAAGCTTATTAAATAAATTGTGTAGTTCGTAGGCGGAAATGTTGGAAAACGTAAAAAACTGTTCAAACTTACCTGAATTTAAACTTTTTTCAAAATGCACAAAGAAATGTGTTAATATTTAAGTAAATTAACAGTTTTTAGTGTTAACGTGATGCTGAATCTTAACGTACTCAGTTACTAGGTTACTAGGCTGGTAGGTGATGTTTATCGTGTTTATTACAGATAACATAGAAATGGGTGAACAACAGTAGTTCGGATAATATTTTTGATTTTCAACAATTGTTAGATAGACTTGAATGTTATCCGATTTATTCTTTATCGCCGACCTGGCGGACCACGGTATCCCAACCACATTTTGGCACCAACTATTGTGAATATTGCATGCCATTTTTGATTTTTTTTCGCGAAAAAAATTAATTCTTCGATTTATTATTCGACTATAATACTTATCATGGAAAATTCAATCCTTCTGTCATTGTGCGTCTACAGTAACCCGGGCGCGTCTAACGGGACCTTTAGAGTGGTTCAAATTCATAAATCACGATTAACTCTCAGGGATCACATTGTCACGATCGCCACAAAGCGGCTCATTTGCCTCATATCTGATAAAAACGGGCTTAAATTCAAAATCGCTGATAGACGGGCCAAACCAAATTCCATGGAGAAAATTTTGGAACAAAAATCGGAAATTTTTTTCTGAAAAGGTTTTCAAAAATCTTGTTGAGATGACTCTGGAGACATCTGGCTAATTTTTTATTGGTCTAGTTGGATTCAGTATGTTCGAGTACCCCATCAAAAACTATTTGCGAATTTTTTTTATCAATCATAACGTCACAATGTTACCCCTACGGGTTATGAAAACACCTATGACCCTTGAGAGTTAATATCTATTTTAGTATTTTGCCATTTGTAACAAATAAAAACTCATAGTAATTTTGAACCTAGGCCTTAACAATTTCACAATGCTGATATAAAAGAGCCAGTGACAGTATACCACATAAGAGACCAGAAAGAACTAAACCGACTCCAAGACCGGTACCGTGCGTTTGAAAATATAAACAAGCGGCTGCCAAACTATCACAGCTACCACGATTCGCCATATAAAAAGATAAACTACCAGACAGTAAGAAAACAAAGCAAATAACTGCTAGGAAGAGTGAACATTCAGTTATTTCGAGCACGATAACATGTTCATGGGTGCCTGCTGGACTTTTTGCAACTGCCACAGAATGTGACCTAAATTTATTGATTTCAATAACTTAAAATTCATAATTTGTAGTGTTATTATACAGTATTCAGTCTCAAAACAAAAATACTGTACTAGTTTTAAAAATACCTGAATGAATAACGGCAGCGCGATCTTTCCAAGAAAACGTTTTTCCAGGAAATGGTTTTCCGGGAAATTCCCTGAAAAGTTTTCTTCGAGAAACGTTTTCCCGGAAAGATGTTTTCTTTGAGGAACTTTGTCCTCGAAAAACCACAAATGCAGTTCTCCTGAAAAAAAACACAATTTGTAATTAAACCACGAGGAAAGCAAACATGAAGGCGCTTGTTTGAATTTCCCCCCTAGAAATCCTTTTCTCGAATAGACGTTTTCTTTCAAAACGAGCTCGAAAAAATGTGGCGACTTCAAGTAGCCTTTTCTTGGAAAGACCGCGCTGCCATAAATGACAGATAGACCACAAGAATTCTTCAGAGACAGAAACGGACAAACTAAAAATCCCTCTAAGAACCCTATTTGCTTGTCATTAGTATTAGGATTTTTACCGTAAATTTGCGTAAACTAACTAACAGGAACTCAAAATTAAAAAAAAATGTAAAAATGCCATGGACAATTTTTGTTTACAAACTAAACGTATCATAAAAGGTGTTCACGGCCTTGAAAGTGAATGACAATATTCAATATTTGAAAAAAACCTTATGTTGCGCCTTGTATGAGTGAAACTTATAAATAAAAAAATAATTTGTTATCACCAAAGCTCAAAAAATAAAAATTCGAAAACCTTGATTTTCTTCTGTATTGCACTTCTGACACACTTGCATGACGGCTGGGGTCTGACTGTCCTAAGCCCAAAAGACGATTAAGTTTACTCTGACTCATCCATTTCAGTACCATTATCCTTTCACTTTACGTTCTATTCTCTTTTAAATGTTTTTTTTTTCATGAGAAATTTATAGATTTTGTGTCTTTTTTTTACCAAGCAGTTTTACAATTAATATGATCTACACAAAATGTGTGACTGTCTCTATACTTTTTTTCTTCGTAACCTTTGCATCAATCACTGCAATATATTCAAAGCGAAACTGAATGGCAGGAGCAAAAATAATTCATTGTATTAGCACCTGTGAATGTGGCCTTAGAAAAAAAATTACAATTATATTAACTGTTAATAAAACAAGAAGGACAAAAACAAGATTGAATTCACGGCAGACGTAAATACAACAGCGGAAAATCCGACAGAAGTCCCGTTTTTTAACCACAACGTCGTTCTCTTATAAATTATCTTCGGCGCCATAATTTGGTCCCTATTATGCATTTTTTTTTGTCTTCAAAACCGTCCTTTTATTATTTTGGGAACCCATTTAATCAAAAAACAAATTTATAGAACTTAAAATTATAGAACTTAACAAAAATAGTAATAAATATGGAAAAATAGAATTCTAAAAATGTATGTACTGTGAATCTTCAAACTTGAGTGAGCTCTAATTTTTTTTTTTTGAAGGTTTAAAAAATATGAACTTCAAAAAATTTTAGAGCTCGCCACAGAAATTTTGTGAGTTTGATTTTCATAAATTTTCTTACTAACTTATTAAGTTCTATAACATGGCAAAATTGGTTTTCGATTAGATGGGTTTTCCCTGAATAATTAAAGGACCGTTTTGACGAGAAAAAAATGCATAATAGCCCAACGGCGCCGAAGCAGATAAATGCCGTCAGTTAAGCTTTTCCCGAAACTTTTTTCACCGACCGGTACAAAGCTTGTACTAAATCAACTCTCAAATAATTATTTTTTGACGTTAATGGTGCGCGGGAGACGGTATACCGCGGTATGCCTCGGGATAAATTCAAAAAATGTTCGGGGTTGTTCTTATCAAAATTTGCAAAAATTTGACCTTGTGACAATGTTTTAATTTTGGACTTTTCAGACATCTTATTATTTATCTTAAAATTTACTCAACTTCGTCCGAATCTGTGGTGAAAATGTTCAGTTTGTTTCCCAATTTAACGATTTAGTGCAAATTTGCGCAAATTCTCACCTATGGGTTACTCCTTTCGGACTTAATTTCAAGACACGCATTATGGGAGTCGCATAATCTTCCTAAATCTTCCTTTCATCGTCGTTTTCTAATCTCGAATTTTATTATAAGTGATAATTCGGATCAGTGAGCCAGATACCTAAAGCAGGTTTAAGCTCTTTCAAACCTCGATGATCTTTTCGTGATTTATAAATGTATACACACAAGATTCCCCGTTAACTTAAAATTTTCAAAAATTGGCCAGTTAACGTGTCAAAGCGTAAACGATTTTTTAACCGATGATAGGTGAATTTCTTAATTTGCCCGCATGGCCCATGCGGCATGGGTTAACAAATCAATATAATTGTTTATTGTTTTTCATTCTTCGTGACTCAATTGAACATTCAAGAAATGTTTAATTATTGCTTTATGACAGAAGTTCCAAGGAAACAAAAATAAAATAAACTATTTACTAAAAAAACGGCCGGTTAATGGCACCTGGCCGGCTAACGGCGCACCGTGAAGGCGTTATCTCTGAAAACCATTTGGGCCAAAAGTCGCCAGTTTAACGAGTTTCTGGCTGGTTAAAGGGGCAAAAATTTAAGTCAAAGTATTTTTCGGATTTCTATAATTTAAACCTTAAATTAACCGTGACCGTAAATTTTGGAACTTGTTCATGAATTTTCATAAAAAAGGTACAAGAAGGGGTTTTTGAATTAAAGGAAACACTGAAAGAAGAAGCAAAGAATTTTATTACTATAATTCATCCAATATATAAAGCATTTGTATCAGAGACCCTAAACAAACTTCATTTTCAACATGGTATAATGCGGCCTAGTCCCGTTAGGATATTTTCCGGTCACTGTGCCAAGTAACGAGGTCTTATTATCGCATTTAATCCCACTCAGCAGCCTGTAAACTCAGAATGGTCTCATAAATTACTTATAGAAGACAGGAGATACTCTCAGAGATAATTTAGATTAGAGTGTTTTATACCTTTACCAGCTTAATTCACTTGGCTGTCCTAAGTGTTTATTAATACATACATAACTGCTTTGCTTTTGTCATGAAAACACAAATGTCAAAACTCTGCGGGATAAATATAGTCCCTATTTTCCATTATCTTGGGGTTTTATAAACAAAAAACACGTAGTTCGCAATACTCTCCAGTTACACAACCCCTATTTTCCATTATCTTGGATTCGCCTACGCAGTTTCAACCATACGCCCACACAATGTACCGTTATCTTGGTAAAATGACCCTATTTTCCGTTATCTTGGATCAATTTAGCCCCAAACTTTCCCAACATAAAGGTACATCTGGTGTATTCGATTGACTTACATTCGATAGACGGATTTTTAAAATTGAAAAAAACGTTTTTGGACTGGTTTGTATCTGTGCCATAACTATACAATAAAAATCAAATCTCCATTTTCCGATTTGGGAGCCTCATTTGTTTGCGCCAAACGTAAGTTCACGAAAAAAAAACGCGGCAATTTAGTGATTTATCGGTTTTAGGCCTCAAATCTGAAAACTTTACTCAATGGCAAGAAATCACAGGCTTTCAACGTGGTGATAAATGATGATTTTTAATGTTTTTACGTATGGTCTCACGATAAATATGCATTGAACGTTAAACAAAACTTGACAATGACGGTGGATTATCTCCCGTAGTAAAAACGGAGCTCACTGAGCTAGTCCAATGGACGTCAAACTATTAGTTAAACTCAAAACGCTGTCATTAACACCTAGTACCAAACATGAGTTGGTCAATCGCGTGCTTTTGGTTTTCCTTATTTATGAGTTTTATTTTATTTTCATAAATTTAAGTAAAACGACGTCCAGTGAACCCAATGAGCCCTTCATAGTATGCAGTTCATACTTCACACTTATATTTTATTTTTGCTTTATCATTTTTTCGCAGGATGGATTGAGCTAGGTCGAGATGCATTTTTTATATTTTTTTTTTCAATTTACGTACTAAGTTCAACTACACCACCTAACCATTTGACTTAACACATTTTTTTCCGAAAAAAGGTGTTAATTCAAATACAAATTGTTAAGTCAAATGCAAACTGTTAAGCCACATGGTTAGTGCGTAG
>SCLG01000492.1:47100-92074 GCA_004367875.1 Oikopleura albicans | reverse complement strand
AACTCGCAGGGGGAAGTGTCTGCATATATGCACACGACTTGGTTTTTCGTGGAATTAAGGCATAAGGAGGCATCGTAGGGCAGAATTGGTATTACTGACCCATTTCAACTTTTGGAGAAAATTCCATTTTTTGGCGGTATTTTTAGGCGTAGGTATTTTTGGCGTAGGTTGGATATTTCAAACAGCTCTATAGGGGGCTTTGGGGGCCAAATCAATTTCTTAATAGTCAGATCGACGTAGTTTGACGAGCTCTACAACTTGGCTTTACCAGTTTTACCAGAATTATTGAAAATCATTGTGAATTTTTAAGTGTGTGCATACGTGCATACAATTTTCCCCTACAGGTTATCAAAAAGTCTTTCCCCTGAGAGTTAATACACCACATGTGCACTTATGTGGACAGCACTTATTTGGACAAAATTCCCGATCGTGCACTTATTTGGACACTTTTTTGGTCTAAAGTTTTCCAGCAAAAACGCCTACACACTGTGCACTTATTTGGACAATTTGCAGTTATTTGGACACTTTTTGGCTGGCGAAGTGTCCAAATAAGTGCACATGTGGTGTATATGATTACTAATGTTCGTGAAATGTAGCAAAATAAAATTGATTGGGAAGTCGAATATGGCAACTTTAATAAAATTAAGAAGTTCACAGTTGTAATATTAAATAATAAATAACGTTTTTTCCGTATAGGTTGGCCAACTCATTATCAGATATTTTCAAGAAACTGGACAATAATGAAGATCCAAACATTGGTGCTCTTAAATCAAGTATTGAGGTTGGTATAAGAGAAATAAATAATATGCCATGTTTCACACAAGACGGACCGTCCTTAATGGACCATCGTTGTCCGACCTGTACTAGATTATATATCTTCAGCATTAGTTGATTTGAATTTCTCACAATTTATTTAGTCCTTTTCAAATGGATTCAAAGGCAACAAACAAGAAGACGCTCAAGAGTTTTTACGAATTCTAATTGACGGGTTACATTTGGATGTTTCGGGCGCATCAAATGGACATTTGTCCGACAGCGTCCCAAGGGGGCCCCAAGAAGCGTGGAATCAGTACGCGGAGCGGGAAGCCTCACGATTGGTCGAACTTTTTGTTGGTCAATGTGAATCTAGTCTAACGTGTAATAAATGTGAGTACTCGTCAAAGACATGGGAACCCTTTTGGGACATTTCATTACCTATAACCGGTACCGGTTCGGTCATCGAGTGCATTGCCGAATACCAAAAAAGCGAAGAGCTGATTGGCGACGATTCACCCACGTGCGAGAAGTGCGAAGAAAAGCGACCAATGAGAAAACAACTTGCCATTTCGAGATGCCCTAGTGTACTCATATTACATTTGAAGCGATTTGGATTGAGCGGCCGATCAAAGGACATATCACTGATAACGTTTCCGGTGACAAATTTAAAAATTAAAAATGAAACATATAACCTTCAAGACACGGTTAAACTCGTTCGTTTTTTTCGGAATACGGAAAAAAACGAAACTGTATCAGGATATAATGGCACCGTCTGAATCGGTCTCTTTTCTTTTGTGGCGAAAGGTTAAACCGCCGAAATGTTCCCCTTTTAAGCATGCTCATTGGCCAGGAATGAAAAAATGTCGGCGGATTACCCTTTCGCCACAAAATAAAAGATGAATTGGTGCCGATATAATTAAGTGTAACTATGTAACTCGTCATCGAAATAGTTACACTTAATTATATACTGTATGGCCCATACAGTATGGGGTAAAATAACGTACTTGACGTTTTCTCAGTTTTTGTATTCTAAAGAGCTTTGAAAATATAATGGCAGTAAGCACATTATTATACACTCCCTGAAGGTTTATGTGACCATTTCGCGACCTGAAAAGTGGTTACATAAACCGAAATTGGTCACATAAACCCTCAAACGTAGGCGGAAAACTTTGCTGAAATTTTTTTGGTCACATAAACCGACGGTCCGGTTCGTTCTAGACTTGTTCTATCAAATTTCGGTGCATAAACTTTATAACTTATTCTTGTTGAAAGTGAATTTAATTCAAAACAACAAAAAAAAAGATAAAACTTCATTTACCACTTATCGGTTGATACAAAAAAAGATATTTTGTAATTATACGATGAAGTTCCCAACATATGTGAGAGAAAAAAATGATTCAGTAGTCAAATAAACCCTCATATGTAGGCGGGATTCGCTGGAAAATTTTTCCTCAAAAACTGGTCACATAAACCATCCATCGGGGCTTTTTGGTCACATAAACCCTCAGGGAGTGTACCTCATATTATAGATACAATTGAACAAAAATAACATGCACCTTTTTAATCAACTCTATAAATGATAAATGATCAAACCTACTAAATTAAGTATAATTATTTTAACCGTGATAGGCGTCATAAACCATGCTGGTAAAACGGCGGTTTGTGGTCATTATATTTCAATAGTTCGACATGGGTCAAAATGGTTCGAGTTCAACGACGATAAAGTTCAAGAAGTTCGAGCTGATGAATTGCAATCACAAGATGCTTACATTTTGTTCTATTCACTAGTTTAATTGGTATTCTCGAATGTGTACTACCAATTAACCTTGGTGCTAAACTCCTCACTCAAATAAAGTTTATTTTTTACTTTTTCAACATTTTGTTTCATTCGTATCATTGAATCATAAAAACAGAAGCCATCTAGTGGCCAGATATTGTCTAGAATGACTGGATAATCTCAAATCCGCATAATCTACGACCAAAGTTGATAACAAAATGCAATACGCTTTTTTTGTACGGAAAGAATAATGTGCCGAAATAAATAATACACCACCTGCGCCGTTATCTGGTCACCCTTTATCAGGTCAAAACCCATTATCGGGTCAAAATTTGGACTCAAAATTTTCTAGCTACCCCGCCTACGCACTGCGCCGTTATCGGGTCATTTTTTCTCCCCAAAATGTTGAAACGATAACGGCGCAGGTGGTGAATGGTAACTCTTGGCGGCGGAAATTATTATTTTTACTGACATAAACAAAGAGACATCTTCGTCCCAAAATCTCCCAAAAAAAGGAATGGCAACGACAACACAAAGATCTACGAAATACAAAATACTATTTTATTCAAACTCTCTGTCGACCACAAATGCTTTTACCAAAGGTTAACCTTTGAACACGAAAATTTTCTGTGAACACATTCGTCGGATATTTGACGTGTCCTTACGAACGAATCAGAAAATTTTGAAAAAAAATTTTTCTCGAAAAATTTTTCTGAGATGACTTTGCAGACATATGACGATTTTTTGATGGTCTAGTTGGATTCTTCATACTGGATTGCCCCGTGAAAAAATCTTTCCAAATAATTAAACTACTTATATATCCTTTAAAAGCAGCCATAAGAGGCTTGTGTGATGAACATCACACAGTGTCCCCTACCGGTTATACGATTACCTGTGACACACTGGAGTTAAACGCCTACGCACGGCGCGGTCTACAGTCGCACTCCCCAGTCTGCGCCATTATCTTTCCTTCAATTTATTAAAAAAACGGTACATCGTACACCTTATCATTTTAAAATACTTCCAGGTGATTATTAGGACAAATTTTCCAGTTTTGTTTTTCGTGAAACAAAACCGACATAAAATGGTTCAACTGAGGGGCCCCTTTATCTGCGCCTTTGATGCCAACAAATCAACCCACTTCAAATTTACACAATTTTACGATTGTAGGCTCAAACGAAGTATTTTTTTTTTCTTCGAGGTTCTTCTTGGCCATTTCCCACGGTTTATTATTCAGTGTAGTGTCGGAACCCGCCGTTGCGTGAGCTTCTCTTTGTATGAATAGGTTAAATAGATTTGAACAAGGATAGGACGCGAAACAAAACAACAAAAAAAAAATCCCTAAGATTGTTTGTTTTTCGATAACGCGTGTAGTATCCCGACCCGTCCTTATTTTGGACGTCTCACAAAAAAAAATGTTATAAAAAAAATTGATGTTTGGAAGAAAATTTTGAATAAGAAAGGCATTTTTGTTTAACAATACGGAGAACATAAGAAGTATTAACGTTATAAATACGCTGCCTTTTATGAAAAACGCTAAACAAGTATCATAGCTTCAAGAAAGAGAATCGAAAATACACAGAGAAATTGGCGAAGAAAAAGAAACTAGACCTGATTCCTCGAAAATCCACGAAAACCGGTATGAACTCTTTCTTTGGCGAAAATATACAGTCCTAGCTTCCAATACGGACGTTTTTGATACTCGAAAACAACGTACGTATTGGGTGAATTGTCGTAAAGTCTGCATTTTCGATTGTTTTGCGGACATTTTTTTTTTTCACAAAACCTGGCCGTATTGGAAGAAACTGTCCGTATTAAGTGCATCCGTATTGAGTGCGTCCGTGTTGAGAGTAAGGAATGTACTTCATGGTTTGAAAACGTTACAATGTACAAATGTTACATAATACTAATAAATATCAATATGTAACATACATATAATATGTAACATAATGTAAAACAGTTCGTACCACAAATAATTATACCCGAATAAGTTACGAGATGAAGCACGGAGATTTTACAGCAGATATTGTTGTAGACGTCCAAAAAAGCCCAAGAAGGGCTTAAAGTTTAAGTTGGAAATTTTTTAAAAAATTTGGTAGGTTTCGGATTTTTTTGCTGCTTCCAACTGCTCGCTTCCAACTTAAATTTAATCCCTTCGGGGCATTTTTTGGACGTCTACAGCGATATCTGCTATAAAATCTCCTTTTGAACGCGCGCCGCGGCGCGCCGTGTGATGTACCAAAATAACGTACAATTTTTGATAACAAATGTTGATTTTGAGAGGAAAAGCGAATAATAAGGTATTGTCTGATAAACCTCTATCAGCATCACGTACATTTGTATTACTTGTCCGATATATAACGTGTTCGCGAAATTAATTGAGCATTAGTTCGGGGTTCGCGGGACGTCGTTAAACGGTCACATTAGGGAGTCAGCATTTTTTCAAGATCTAGCCTTTAAGCGACACGGTGTGAATAGGTATAAAGTGCAAACTAAAAAACTTCGGAATAGATTAATCAACGGACATGCGACAATTTTACACTCTCGGTGAGCCGCGGTGCATAGGTCAGAAACGGTGCATGTAAGGAATGGTGCCTAATTGTGTCACGTAATGGCAAATGGCCGCACAACCTGGCTTAACTAAACACAGAAAAGGGGGAAACCTGAAAAAAGCGAAAACTGATATGGCTTTCATTTTCGATGAATTGAATTTATTTTGAAAATTATACCACATTTCTTTTTTATTTCCGTGAAAGGTTGGGTTATGGCTTTTTTCAGCTTTTTTAAGGATTTGCCCCTTAACATTGATTGATCGTATGAATTTACAAGACAACATTGTTTTAGGGTGGTTTCGATCGTACAATTTGACTTTTGAAAAAATAATTTGTTTCTGAAAAAAGTTAACGCTCAATTTTGTAACCGTTTTAAACGGTAATTAATAATTTAAAAAATCAGATTGTTAACTGATTATCGGGGAGCCGAGAAATAGAGCAATATGTGACGGCAGGGTTCGCCGTTTTTGTTTTCGCCTCTTTCAGGTTTCGAATTTTTCTGTTTTCGACCAAATCAGGTTGAGCCAATAATGTCACATAATTTGACATACGTACTAAAACAAAATTTAGTCAATGACTCATTGACAATGAGTCAATGGATTCCTGACCTACCCTTTGTCAATTTTTTTAACTCATCTTTTAGGCATCTTTAGCTCATCTTTTGAAACTTCAGAATCACAATGAGTAAACGTCGAGGCAGTTTATTTATACTTTTGATGACACTCAAGTCGACCTTAACCCAAAAAATAATTGGGCCGATCAACTCCGACGACCCCAAATGGCGAACGGTCAACGCTCCAAAGGAAATGACCTCACTGGCTTTTGTCTTCGATACGACAGGTTCCATGTGGGACGATCTGGACAAAGTTAAAAAGGGAGCACAGCGTATCTTGAAGGCACGTGGGGGAAAATACGCGAGCAAAAAACGAAAAATAAATACTGGGTTAGCCGGCCACAAAAATTTCTCAAAAAGTGGCCACTTAAAGGCGCACCCTTTGTAATTGAAACAATTAATGAAGAGTCGCCTAACACTAAGGACTGATTTTTGCTAAAGCTTAGCAAAAGTCATGTCCTTTTCAGGAAAAATTTATGACAAATTTATTTGTTATAAATATATTTAGTCGGTACCGTATATTATATACACCCCCTGCGCCGTTATCGGGTCAAAATGTAGACTCAAAGTTTTCCAGCCACCCCACCTACGCACTGCGCCGTTATCGGGTCAAAATTTGTACTCGAAATGTTGACCCGATAACGGCGCAGGGGGTGTAGTATATACGGTATATACGAGAATATATTTTAGATTTTCGGGAATTGCAAGAAATTATCGGAACTGTCAACAATTGACAGATAAGAATATACCAAAATTCCCTAGGGGTCTGAGAAAACAGCCGCTTTTACTGAGTTTTCGTTTTCATATAATTTGGATTATTTGTAAAAAATGTGGCCTTATAACTGTTATAAGTCTGTAAAATTATTTTGGGGAATCCCAAGACTTGGCCGATTAAAAAACGGCACATGATAAGTAAAGGAAGCTATGATTGGACAAGCGTCCGCTTCGTTTTTTTTCTTCGGCCAATAGAATGCTAGGATGCATCCGAGTAATTTGGTAATCCATTACCAAGATGTAAAATTTCCGATTTTTAGAGAATGCATCGTCAAAAATATGTTTTTTTAAAAATTATACTAATAAAGTAGAGAAACTTCGTAGAAGATTTTGTTTCAAGGATTTTTCCACGAAGTCGACAATTTCACTAAACACCGAAGCAAATTTTCATGAAATTTTCATGAATTTTTTATGAAATTTTAATGAATTTTAAATTTATTCTAAATTAATTTCCATGAAATTTTTAAAATTTTCTAATGAATTTTTCATGAAATTTCATCCTTTAATTTGGCAACATAATGACACAATTTGTCGAATATTATTTTGAATCATGAAAAACAGACTATTTCCTTAAATAATTGACCATTATGTAGTTTTAATGTCCATTTATTTCTCCCACTAAGCCCGTTTGATCTCAATAGGGACGCTTTTTTTCTCGAAAAAATGTTTTCATCCATTTATAAAGAGTGCGCGTCAACGCAAAATCCAACCGCTTTATAATTATTTACTGGTGCCATTTCATGACCCCGATGTTGGCCCGGTGTCACGTACTCGAAATCCCCTGGATTTTGAACGAGAATTACATAATATTCGTATTCATGGGGGCGGCGATTGTCCCGAAATGTCAATTTATGCGATTCGAGAAGCGCTACTACTTTCTTTGGAGAACTCATACATTTACGTATTTACAGGTAGGGTCAGCAAACAAAAATCGAACAATTTTGAACATAACATAGAAATTCTGGGGTTTTTCGTTTTTCCGGCTGTTATCGGATTTATGTCGGTTTACTCACAGGTGATGCCAGTAAAGTATAAATTCGTAGCAGAAAAACATAGATTTATCAAGTTAGGGTATAGGCTATACCCTACCTTGATAAATCTATGTTTTTCTGCTACGAATTTGTACTTTACTGGCATCACCTGTGAGGCTATACCGTATAGCCTAAAAACTCGAGGGCGAAATGACTTGTCATCTGAAACATAAGGCCCTTATGATCAGGACCTTATGATTAGGCACTATTGTTTAAAGATGACGATTAAAATACCGGTTTTCCTATACCGTTTAGGAAAACCGAATTTTTTTCGTCATCTTTAAACAATAGTGCTTTCTATTTCAAATGACAAGACGATTCGCCCTAAAAAAATTAAAGCAAAAAATGAAAATTATCTAAGTCACGGATTATCTGGCCCACGGATGTTTTATTAACTCCTGGCCGCCAGAATCAACTTGAATTATTATTCAAAATCCGGTTTGCCAAATTTGAGAACCAAAACCAATCATACACATGTAGTGCTCTTATGTTTCTCGAAATTAATGCTCTTATATTTTTACTTTACTAAATGTCTTGGATTTTCTATAAACTACTTTAAATTTGCTATTGTTTTTAATCGAAAATATCTATCTAATATTGAATTTCGCGACTTTTCAGTAGAAGGCAGAGCGGGAGGGTAGATGTTTTTGTTCTAGAAAAAAAGTGAAGCGTTAGAGCGCACCCTGTAAATTGTTTATTTTCTGAATATTTTTTTTTTGAAAGTGGATAAAACTGAATTAGCATTTTTATGACAAAAAAGGCAAATATGTTAACTCCTAGGGGGATGTCCGTATACGGATTTGAAAAATGCACTACGCTTTGTTCGAAATCTATAAAAATGACATTCGAAAAAACATGAACTGGATAAAGGTATTCTTTATTAAATATTTTCGAAAACGTTTTTCCTGTCGAGCGATATTTGATGCCACCACATCTAAGCTTCCCCTTCGGGGTTAACACACTAAAATATTTTTCAAGATGCTCGAGCAAAGGATTACCGATATACGCCCGAAGTTCTCCAAATCATCCAGCAAAAGAAATCCCAGGTCATTTTCGTGTTAACCGGTGATTGTGGTGATCGGACAGCCGATGGGTACAAATCGTACGAACAAATCGCCGCCGTCAGCAGCGGCCAAGTGTACCAATTTAGCAAGTCAAATGTTAACCAAATGGTGGAATATCTAGAGTCGGCCATTCAGGCTCACAAAGTTCACATTCTCACCATGTTGAAAGATGAAGGGGGTAAACAAACGTGGCGAGTTCCCTTTGATTCGCTGCTTCAAGAAGTTACGATTTCTATTGCTGGCCCTGGTCGTGAAATAAAAGTAAGATTTTGGACAGATATCTATTTTTAACTCCCAGGGGAAGTGCGTGCATATAGACACACAACTTGTTTTTTCGTCGATTAAAGGCATATGGAGACTTCGTAGGGCAAAACGGGTATTGCTGGCCCCTTTTCGAGAAAATTCGATTGACGGTATTTTTTGCGTAGGTTGGAGATTTCAAACAGCTCTCTAGGCGGCCCTGGTGGCCCAAATCAATTTCTGAATAGTCAGATCGACGTAGTTTGACGAGCTCTACAACTTGGCTTCACCAGTTTTTTAAAATTATTGCGAATTATTGTGAATTTTCAAGTGTGTGTATATAAACACGCATTTTCCCCCTACGGGTTCCCAAAAACTCCTTCCCCCTGAGAGTTAACTCCCAAGGAACCCCGTCTTTTAAAGGCACGAAGACTCTTTTTGATTGATATAAGATACTAGATTGGCCCATACGGTGATATTGACTCAGGTGACACCTGGTAATTTCACGTCAATTTCGTAAACCGGAAGTGATGGTTAAAATACCGGTTTACGAAACTGACCGGTTGAGTACTTATGTTAATTTCAGGTTTATGATCCTTATGGAAGAGAATATACTCGAAGTACAGTGCATATAAATAACGACGAGTCATTTGTGATGGTTATTCATAAACCACAGCCGTCCGGTTCCTGGACAGTTGTGGCCAGTGCTAGTGGGCCGTACTCCCTACGTATAACTGGTGTGTCGAAATTAGACTTTGGCGCTAAATTCGCAACTGTACCGACTACTTCTTATGAGAGTGCAAACTGGCAGCCCGTTCAGGCCAGTTTGAAAAAAACAATTTTTTTACATATTATATTATATATTTATATAAAATATTTCAAGATTTTTATTGGTGTAAATCAAGACGTTTCCAAATTTAATTTATGAATTTTTAAAGTCAAATACACAGGATGCACCTTATCCGGCCACTTTTGAACCAATTTTCTTCAGAGATAACAATAGTAAACAACTACGCATTGAGCTGTCAACCGGCAAGTTTTTGACGAATTTAAGTGACCGGTTAACGGCACATCTTGTGAATATATAACGCCAAAAATCTTAATTACGTAGAGTTACAACACGAAACTCGCATACTCCTGGGTGTGCTTGATAAGGGTCGTTTTTTTTTATCCTTAAGTTATGGATCATAACCGACCCTTAATACGCACAGACCATGTATATCTGACGTCAAACCAAAATTTTTCAACACTAGCAAAGGGCATTACTACGCATGCACTTATAGAGCCGTCGGGAATGGATTATTCCGGTGGCGTTATGGAATCTGTATCGCTATTGGATATCCGCGGTGTTGAACTTGGGAAATATTCTTTATCAAAAAAGGAAGACGATTTATACGTAGCTGAGCCCTTCAGACCACCGGATGTTCGGGAATACTATTTAGACGTGGGATATAAAGTTTCACAAACACAAACCAGTAACAAAAATTGTATGGTTTTTAGACCTTTTGAAGAGAATTTTCTTTAACAACATTAAGGATGTGCGTAACTCAGGGATGTAAAAAACATGTGATTTTGAAGCAATCCAATCACGCTCACAAAATCATAACCAATTCTATCACAATCACGCAAAAATGAGGCTGTGATTGGCTACAACCGACTAAAATACAAAATGAGATTTTGGTTTGCTTGGGGAATTTCCTATCACCACCACGCAAAAATCACAAAATAAAATAAAAAAAAGTCATTTTGTGATTAAAAAAAATCACAGAAATCACATCTTGAAAAAAAAAAGCGAATAACACTCACAAAGGACGAAAAAATTTTCAATCACAATCATGCACAAATCACACGTGTGATTGTGAGTGTGATTCTGCGATTTTCTGACTGTAATACAATCAATGTATTCAAAAAGTTTCTACGAGCGAAGTTTCAAAATAATTACGGTCAGTTTCGAATTTTGTTCAGAAATCTGGGTAAGGTCATCTTGGGTAAGTTATGGACCATAACTTATGGTTGGGTTAACTGTTAGTAATTCTGGGGATATATTTATACACACGGATGACGAAAATATCCCAAGTCAGTCATAAACGGTCGTACAGCCGACGGGGAAACTTATATTCGCCAGTCGCATAATGCAATCATTAATATCGTGCCCGAGCCACCCAAAATCAAAATGGTACACACCCAGCCTGGTTATTTAAACGCAAAATCGACTATAAATTGTGCCGTACAATCAATGATGCCCTTCAATGTTGTATGGTATTTTGGCAAGAATCGTCATGGGTCGATTTGGCAAGAGTTGACCTTGCCCCAATTACACCAGCCAAATGATCCCGTATTTTACGACATTGTTAGAGTATCAGATTCGTCGGAAGGTTATTATAAATGCCATGTTGAAACCAACCGCGGTTCGGATAGCGGTGTTACCTTTCTCGATGTTGAAGAACAACCGCCAGTTATTAAAGGTACGTTTAACTCGTCTAGCTTCGATTGGTACATTTGGGGCCATATTGGGTCGGTTTTTCGAAACACGAAAGCAACCTATATTTGACGACCCCTGTACTTTATTAACTCTCAGGGGGAAGGAGTTTTTGGGAACCCGTAGGGGGAAAATGTGTGTAAATAAACACGCACTTAAAAAATTCAAAATAATTGGCAAAAATTCAAAAAAAAAACTGGTGAAGCCAAGTTGTAGAGCTCGTCAAACTACGTCGATCTGATTATTCAGAAATTGATTTGGGCCACCAGGGTACCCTTCAGATCTGTTTGAAACTCCAACCTACGCAAAAAAAAACCACCGTCAATCGAATTTTCTCGAAAAGTTGAGGGGGTCAGCAATACCAGTTTTGCCTTCCGGGCCTCCATATGCCTTAAATCGACGAAAAAACAAGTTGCGTGTTTATATACACGCACTTCCCCTTGGGAGTTAAATTACAGTCAAAAAGTTAGTGGGGGCAAAAAAAAGTTTCTGGTTTTGTATATGATAATTTGTTAAGCTGCTCGTGAACTGCGTGTACCTCCTGGGGCGACTGCACTTTTGGAATGTAACGTTACGAGCAAAGTGTCTTTTGAATTGCAATGGAAGCGACGTGGCGGAAGTTCAGTTAACTCTCCCCGTATTACTCACAAAGAAAAGGGACAACTGGAAATCGAACGAGTTAGACCCGAAGATGAAGGCACTTATACCTGCATTGTTTAGGGTGTTCAAATGTAGCTCTCGGCTGTTTTTGAAAAAAAACTTTTTCCACAAAGACTTTTTCACGGGCCAATTTTGACGGCATCATTGATTGAATGTTTCAGCCGAATGGTAATCACGCGGGACTTTAACAATGTGTCTAATAATTACGAAATAATTCAAAGACTTGTATTGTTCTGATGATTGTCATTTGATAGTTTTACTTTTTACACCCTAGTGTAGCTACAAATATTGGCGGCACAAGCGACCATTCAATACGGCTTTATGTTCAGCAACCTCCAATCATAACGATAACATCTTCGCCGAAAATACAACCGCTGGGTGGCAGGCGACCGACAGACCATAGAATTGTTTATCATGATAAAGTAAAGGTTTTTGTATGTCTAAACTATTTAACTTTCAAATTTAGCCCAAATTCTGTATTTTTTTATCCCTGAACTATTGTGCGCACAACGCGACAGTGAGCTCACCACGGGACAGTTTTTGGCATACGTAGTAAAAATATCGCGTTGTGGGCGCATCAACTGCAATCCATTTAATTCAACTAGATCATCATTTTCATAAACTCGTTTATTAAATTGGTTTCTGTTGGTTTCGGGATTTCAAAAAAAAAGTGAGAAAATCTTAACAAAGATCGTATTACAATGTCTTGCATGGCAGAGGGATATCCGACGCCATTCATTGCTTGGAAACGTGATGGAATGTCGCTGCGTCGCCGAGGTCGCCACATAAAAGGGTCGTTTTTGAACTNTAAACGTGCCTTAAAATATGTGTCATTATTTTCGTATTTTTGTCACGCAAAACTTATAATTTTACATCTGGAACCAAAATCTTGTGCAAAAAAGCTAGCGATAATACGATTTGAGAGTTTTAATTTGTGTTTTAATTGTTTTTAATGCGTGCATATTTGCACAGCTGATAACTTTATGTGATTTCAGTGTTAATAAAAAGGGTTTTCGATAGATTCCGAAAAAATATATTTGCTTTATTCGAATTTGAGCTAATTATGAATCATGATTTATGATCATTCTTTTCTAAAACTGGTCGAAAAAAGTGTGGCGAATTCAAGTAAACCCTAATAAGTATTTGGTGGTCAGTTGCGAATTTATTCGGCATCAATTGCCGACACAGGTGTTTATGTTTGTGACGCTCGAAATAAAGCTGGTTATGCTTCAAGACACACGGTTCAAAATCCGTACTGGGTTAAGTGGTTATAAGACCAAGGTTCGAAGTTGACTATAAAGCCAAGTTTTCGGGGGCCTGTCCGAATTTTGAACCATGCCTTAAGGGCAATCTTTCTAGAATATGTTGAACCACCGACAATTACGACCACGAAAAACTACACTTTGGTGGAACAATTCAAAACATTTCAACTCGTCTGCCCAACAACTGGCCACCCAATTCCAAGCATTAGGTGGCAGTTTAATGGCCACGACTTAAATACAAATGGTACAAAGTTTCGTCAGCATGTATCCATGCTTACTATCGAAAGTATTAAATCGGAAGAGGCTGGATTATATAAGTTACGGTTCCATAAGTTTATGTGTTGTACATGTGTATATGATATTCCGTTATCTTGCGTATAAGGTCACGTTATAAGGTCAAGTGAGTTTTTTTTTGCACTAAGGTCAAGTGAGTTTTTTGATAAGCATTTTAGGGAGCATACAGGACTTCGAACAAAACCGAACTTCTTACAAAACCGAAGTTCGAACAAAACCAAAGTTCGAATACGGACTTCGAACAAGCAGAAGTTCGAACAAAAACGAACTTCGAAATTTCCCGAAGTTCGAACAAAACTGAAGTTCGAACAAAACCGAAGTTCGAACAAAACCGGGGTTCAAACATGGACTTCGAACTGTCGTTCGAACCCGAACTTCGCACACAAACCGAAGTTCGAACACGGTTTTATTCGAACTTCGGTTTTGTTCGAAGTCCTGTGTGCTCATTTTAGAGAAACAATCTTTAAAATCATGTATTTTGAAGCTTTTTTTGGAAAATGCTGGAACTGACTGTAAGTGTATTGCGGAAAATGAGGCTGGGCGCGCTACTCATTCGTTTGTTGTTCAAGTCGGTTCCGCGCCGATCATAAAAACAAACTTGAAGATGACAAAACCCGAAATTGGCCTCAATTTGGAGCTCCATTGTCCAACGGTCGCGTTTCCGGCGGCAACAATTGTCTGGTTTAAGGAATGGTGACGGCGTTTTGACATGATCAAATATAGTATTTTTTTTTCATGGGAACAAAAAACAAAACTCGCTGTATTTACTTTATTAGAAAGTCACCGGTCCGTCACAGCATGATTGATTCATCACTCAATTTCTTTTGATTGAGGAGATATAAGCCTCTCCACACTCATAACCGATTGGCTCATGTGTTTTATAAATATTTCTGGGATACTTTCTGGGATACTTTTCGAAAAAGTGCAAATGCGGGATGCTTTTCAATTGAAAACATATTTTCAGTCCAATTCCGTGTTAAAATCGAACATTGGGTCAAAATCAAAAAATGTTCAGATACATTAAAATACATAAACGCCTTAGGTGCTGCCAACCTGATAGACCGCGCAACAAAAAAGAAGCAATTGTAACTTGTTGTTTCGCGTTGCTAGGTTACGCGGCCGATCAAAATTGGCAGCGCGAGACAATTAAGCTGTTGCGCGGACAACACTAATTATTATTAATTACTGCGTTGCGAGACTTGTCTTTCGGGAAGTTTTGACGTGATGGAATATTTCCTGCGAGAAAAACTTCACTATATTTATTTTATTAGAAAGTCACTGATCCGTCACATCAATCAATTAGTCGCCTTAAAAAATCTTTCTTAGGGATTGTTTATTTTCCCTTGGTCACGTATAGATGAGCCATTTAGCTCTTACTATATAGACTGTTTCTTTTCAAATTCTAGAATAATGCTACTAAATAATGTTGTGGAAAAGCAAAGCGCAAGTAAGATTACCAAAAAAGTAATTTTATCGAGACGTAGTTCTTATCCGACGTAATTCTACAACCATAAAAAGCTGAAACGACCGGCTGTTTTGGCGCTAGAGGGGCACCGTCTGAATCGGTATGTTTTCCTTCTCGGCGAAAGGGTAATCGGACAAAATTTTACCATTTCTAGCCAATTACACTGCTGAAAAGGAGTCAAATTTCGGCGGATTGCTCGTTCGCCAGCAAATAAAAAACAGACCGATTCAGACGGTGCCCCTCTAGCGCCAAAACAGCCCGTCGTTTCCGTTTTTTAATGGTTGAATCAAAACAAGCCAGTATTTGCTTAGAACCTGCAGCAGTTTGTATGTTCTTGATTTGACTTTTGAGTGCCTAAAAATAACTTGTCAAAAACTAGATTAGGAAGGTTATCTGACAGAGCCAATTGTCTAAAATATATGTCGCAGCACCAGCATATAGGGTAACGAAAAAATCGATGATAGTTCTCCGCGGGTTACTCTCAGTGAGAGCGGTGATATCCTTCAAATCGACCACATGGCGGTGTATGACAATGGGATGTATTCATGTCGGGCGGCAAATAGTTTTGGGGTCAGCACGCACGAAATAGAGGTTATTGTTTCTGGTCTAGAAACGCCTACAGGAGGGTTTGAAAAATGTTTTTTGCCCAAACACTTTTTTTCGTTAAGTGAAAAATATGGAAAATTAATCATTATGTTTTGAATAATTTTGATCGAAATATCACGACATCCAAAACTGGTCTTTGTTGATTTTTCCCTTGGGGACAGGCGACAATAGTCTTTGTCGATTTTTTTCAAACCCTAGCTTACAGTGTCGACTTCGCAACGGAATATTTCGACGATTGTGGGCGAACGTGCCGTTTTGCACTGCAGTGGTTCTGGCAAACCTGAACCCGACATATACTGGACACATAATATGCAGATAGGGTATCCAATTTTAATATTTAAAAAAAGCATTTGGATTTTCAGAAACTTTTTAAATTTTTGTTAATGATCCATTATTTTTTATAGTATTCTGTTTTTTCATTTTATTTATCCTAAATATTCTTTTAGATTTGAGTGTACCTTTTAGTAAAAATATCATTTATAAATTTTTTAAAATGTTATATTTTTTAAAATCTAAACCGTCAAGACAGTCTATTTTTAGATACAAACAGTGTTTGTCAAGATAAAATGTTTAAGAATTTTGTCCTACAAAAATATGTAAACTAAAACAAAAGAAACAAAATCTAGAATAAAAATGTTCATGTGATACTATATCGGAAATATGTTGCGGGAACAGAATGAAATTATCAGACCAAATTAAAGATTCTATTTCGTGAAGTTTGAATACCCTTGGTGTAGCGAATCAGCGGTAATTCAGGCTCAAATCTGGTTATTGATGTTGTAACCGATTCGGATGCCGGACTGTACGTCTGCCATGCTGTTAATTCCGCTGGTGAAGATTCAGACATGGTTTCACACAACCATCTAGTCTGTAAAATGTCTAATTTTTGGTAGTTTTGGTATGTGACTCTTTAGCGCACAATTTAAAAGTGAAGGACTATGAAAACCTTAAAACGAAGAAAAATTTTAGAGTATTCAATTTTTTCCGTTTTCAGGTTTCTCCAACTCAAAAATTCAGTTTCGGGTTTTTTTTTCCGTTTTCGTGGTTCTCCATTTTCAGATTTTGCGGCACAACTTGTGCCCGCTCCACGTGTGAAACCCAAAGGGGAGTCAGTGTAGTTTTGGATGTTTGGATTCCGGCATGGATTGAAACTAGCGGTCAAGTGTTTCGAGTTCTAGAAGGTGAGCCAGTCCAAATGGCCTGTGATGTTCGGGGAAATCCACCCGCGATTACCGAATGGGCACACAATGGAAATATAATTACGCAGAAACGGGCTTGATAGATATTATTTATTCATGGCTTTTTCATGAATTTGAAACCCTGGGATTTTGTAACTATATTAAGTTTTTTTCAAACCCAAACACAGATTGCAAACGTTACGGACGAATTTGAACATATCGTTACGCCGTCGGGATTCGTTCTGACTGGCGCCCAAAGATCAGCTGCCGGTCTCTGGACCTGTCATGCACTCAACGAAGCCGGTAGTGATTCAGTCAGTCATGAACTAGTCGTCGAGTGGGCACCAACCTCGAGAATGAATGATATCACATTCGCCTTGCAAACAGTTAATTTAGGTAGAGTAAAAGAAGAATTCAAAAATCGATTTTTATTTGTTGTTTTAGGCCAAAGTTTAAAACTGCCGTGTCCGGTCGACGCCAACCCGGCCCCATCTTACACGTGGCTGCACAATGGCCAAGAGATTGAATCGCGAACTTCTGAATATCTGATTGATCGCGCCACCGGATCCCTGACTATTGAGCGCGCCACGCTTCATCAGAGTGGAACATTTACCTGTTTGGCACAAAACTACCATGGCGAATTTAGCGTTCAAAGCAAAGTCGACGTTCAAATACCGCCAAAAGTTAATGTTGTCAAGTCGAAAATCACCGTCGAATCCGAACAAACCGTAGTCCTTCCGTGTCGCGTATCAGGATAGGGATTTTTTATTACAATTTTGATAAAAAAAATACATTATTTTTGTGTTGCAAAATGTGGTTTTAATTTCTGAATTCCATCCCTGTATTAGGTTTACCCACACCAAAAATAAGTTGGAAAAAATCGGGCAGGAGTATCGTGTCAACAGATGAAGTCGAAAATGGGCGATTTGCGTTAATCAGCGGCGGCTCTTTAGTTATTGAAGATATTCATTTTGGGGTCTAATTCTACATATTGAGATTTGTAGTGCTTTGAAAAGCTGGAAAATCATGGATTTTTTTTAAATTTTTTTATATCCATAAAAAAATTTCCTCATGTCCAATTCCGAAACAAAAAAATTGTGAAAAATAAAAATGCTGGAATTCTTCCCCCGATGTTTATTAATTTCTAGAAATTCTAGATTATAAAACAAGGGCTAATTTTGAGGTTTGACGCACGATATTTTGAATCTTTTGAAATTTTCTATTCAGAAGGATGATTTATTAAATCGAGTCGACACAACAGGGCTAATACCATTTGAATTTTAAATATTGCCAATAATTTATTTTGTGAGCATCTGATATTTTTTTTACTTTTATACCCCATTGTAGATCGAAGATGATGGCGTTTATACCTGTATTGCTACCAATAATGCCGGTAGCGATAGTGAAAAGATTACTATAACGGTTTTAGTCAAACCGGTCATTTTCAAAAAGAACTGGCCTACCGTGGCACCCGTCGAAGGCGAAGATATTGTTTTGGAATGCCAGGCGAAAGGCATCCCAGAGCCAGATGTGTATTGGTACCTGGACGATGAACCAATCACGTCAGACAAAAAATTCAATGTTGAACAAGGCACGGTTCACAACCTTGAATTTCTATAATTTTAGTATTTTTAATAAAATAGAGGTGGTTAGTGGGAATTTCCCGCTATCGTGCTGATTTTTCCCATTCGCACGGCGCTCTTATGCACACTCTACGCTGTTATCGTACACATGTATCCATTTGCTCGGTTATCTTGCGGGTTTTTTCGTACGAGCGTTGCAAAATAACGTCACAGGGGATGTGTTTAACACTGTTTTTGGGGAAAAATAAGGCATTCAGGAAAAGTTGCTTCAAATGTATAAGGTACGGCATGCGGTTTTTTGAACAATTGATTTTTTTGAACTCGGTGATGAGGAAAGCTGACGATTAATGAAATAGCCGAAGACGACTCGGGCGAATGGAAATGCGTTGCCGAAAGTTTGGGTCGATCCGTATCGTATGAAAAAAAGATTCAGGTCCAAACAATACCGGAGATTCTCGGTCCGGAGAAAGCCGGCCCAATTCAAAAAGACATTGCCGAATTTGAGACGCTTAATCTAGAATGTAACATCGAAGAAACGGCCGGTCCCATGCCGAAAATTACCTGGCTAAAGGACGACGCCCCAGTAGAAGACATCGTCGACGGAGAGCGGTTATGGTTTTCGAATAATAGGTCTTGGTTTCCTGATGGAAATAGGTTCTAAAAAAAACGTTTTGCTTTCAAAACAGATTTCTAACTGAGTTAACAAAATTCAGCAAAAAAAATATTTTTGTACAAACTGGTAACCATTCTTGATAGAACAAAATTGCATGTTTATCGTCTCGAAATGGTGGAATCTGGGCAGTATACATGCAAAGTAGAAAATCGTGCCGGTAGCACTGAACTTGACATTGAGGTCAACGTGCAGCGTCCGCCAAGTATTGAGGGTCCCGTTGAGGTCAATATTGAGGTCACGACTTCGCAGGAGCTTGAATTGAACTGTCCAGCTACTGGTATACCGACCCCACAAGTTGAATGGTACCGCCAGGGTCGACGGGTTTCTTATGGGAACAATCTAATATTTAAAAATACGAAATTGATAATTGAAAATGCGAAGCCAACGCTGAAAGGAAGAGATGAATACATTTTTAATTTGATTATTTCTGAATAACTCGATCATGGCTCGAGTGTTATGTGGACTACGCCAACATAAGCTAGGCTAAGCCAAAGTATATTCAGAATGACCTAATATGCGAGCTAAGCTGAGCCAAAATTTAAGCTAAGCAAAAATATAAGCCGACTTTGCCGAGCCCTGAACCGGCAAATAAGATATGAAAACCATAAATCTAAGATTTTGAAAATACCTAGACTCTAACGGACAATTACCGGTATACTGTTGGTCCATAATATTCTTATTTTGAAATTTGCATAAGAGAGAAAAACACAGCTTTTTTGAAAAAACCCAAAAAAGGCCTCGATTGATTTTTTTTCCTTATTCGGAGTCCGAATTTCGGACCATAAGTTTTCACCAATAACAACCGCACAACATTTATATGAGTAGTTTTTCATTTCTTAAAAAAGGCGAATGGAGTTGTCGTGCAAAGTCTGCGTTGGGAGAGGCCGTCAAAACTTTTCTTGTTGATATTCTGATACCGCCACAAATTATTACGCAACATCGAACCAAGCCGAAAACTGTTGTCGAAGGTGCCACTATTGTTTTGGAATGTATCGTCAGGGGAACGCCGACACCGAATATAATCTGGAAATTCAATGATAAGATTAGGGTTAAACCAGGCGATTTTTTGGAAAACCTTTTTTACGCCTAAGATGGACCTTATTACCTGTCTAAGTTGAAGAAGTCAATCTTCTTGTGAAAAACTCTTTTTACATTTGAATTAACACTTTTTTTTTAATTTTCCAAGATCTAAACTCTATTTACATTTGAATTAACATTTTTTTTTTAATTTTCCAAGATTTCAACCCACTGACTGTCCATTTGACTTACCAATTTGCATTTGAATTAACACTTTTTGAAAAATTTCTGGTGTTAACTCAAATTGTGTATAGTATTTTCACCCTAAAATAAGATTATGGATCCTTATTTCAACACATTTAGCGATGATGGAATGAGCCTTACACTCAACTCTGTCGATTATTTAAATGCCGGACAGTATAAGTGTGAGGCCGAAAATCGAGCAGGTAGTGATCTGATTGTTCACGACCTCGACGTACTCATTCCACCAAAAATATCAGCCACAAAAAATCAGGAACATAGTTCGAAAGCAAACCTACGCATTAGTTGTTGAATAATCGGCCTTAATCAGGCCAACCGGCCCTTATTGGGCGCCCTACTAGCACCGGCCTTTTTTGGGCGAAAGTGTAATCCGCCGATATTTTACGACTTCTGACCGGTTATGAAGCGTTGGGCCGACGACCGTCGACCAACTTTTACCGTCCCATTTCACCCAAATGTTACGAGGAATAGAAAGAAGGAATTTTTCAAGTGAAAAGGGGGGTTAATGCTGCAGCATGCTGTTGAGTAAATTCTATAATTTGACAATTATAATTTCACTCATTTTGTAAAAAAAAAATATATTCTAGATATTTTTTTCGGTAACGCTTGATTTATTTTTTTTGTTTTCATTTTCTTTTTCAGTCCAACATTCATGATTTTACAGATCAGCAAAGTGTACTTTATTTTTCTTTTAATCAGTCTATTAATTTTTATTCTGAGAGATATATAGAGATAGTATTTAATATCTAATACACCGGGTGCGCAGTTATCGGGCGGGTTTCGCGACAAAAAAGCCTTAATCGGGCGCCCGATAACTGCTCAGGGCGGAAGCGGAATAAGGTAAAAATATGCAAAAAACCGCCCGATAACAGCACCAGCGGGATATTTGGTCATGTATATCCCAAAAAATGGAAAAAACCGCCCGATAACAGCAAAGGGTGCCTGATAACAGCACAAACCCGCCCGATAACTGGACGCCCGATAACTGCGCACCCGGTGTAGATAATAGAGCTGGTCAAAATATTGCTCATGTATTTATATTGTTTTGTAGTCATATTTGCACAAAATCGAATAAGGGTAAATAATTCCGTGGATTTCCCAAATTGTGGATACGAGAACGTGACACTTTCAATTGTCACGTTCTCGTAATATTATTACGCTTTTACACAATTGTAGTAAATTTGTGTTTTCGAACTTGCATAAGGAACATGTTATCCATGGCGAGTCGGCATCCCTTCGGTGTCTAGCAGACGGCATTCCGGCTCCAGAAATTAATTGGTACAAAGACGGCGCACTCATCAGTAACAACTCGCAGCACTATGATATTCGCCAAAACGGCGAAGAATTATTCATCACATTTGCTAGCAAGTCTAACTCGGGCAGTTACAAATGCGTCGCCGTTTCGGGCATTGGAGAGGATGAGGCGTTTATTTCTTTAAATGTTTTCAAGCAAACGGAATTGTCAACATCCAAGAAAATCCATGTGACACATGTGCATAGCAATATTCAACTACATTGTAATGCTGAAGGTACTTTTCATATTTATAGTTCCATTTTTTACATGTATTTTTTTTTTTGCCAAATTAGGAGCTGTGATTAGGGTGTCCGCGGTTAAAATCGGGGGTCTTCAAATCACTTTGAAAGCTTTTGGAACGGGTTAAACATCTTCCCCTGAGCAAAAATTTCATTAGGACAAATTCCTAAGTTTAACTCTTCGGGGGTCAAAATCGGCAAAACGACGTTTTTTTAGAAACAAGTTAATTATCTAGAAATTGAGGGCTTGGAAATCCTCAGTTTTTTTTTCCGAAAAAATTTTCGGTAAGTCTCAGCCGGGGGACACCCGAGCTCTAAAAATGAGTTTTTCATCACAAAAAATTTGACCAAAGCTAAAAAACATAAATATTATTAATTTTAAACTTTGCTTTAAACGATTGCTTTGAACGCGCGTTTTTTTTTTGGAATTTTAAGCTTAATATTTAACTTAGTTTTTTGATCAATAATTTGTTGATTGACGTGATAAAAACATCAATAAAATGAGAGTTTGTCCTGTTCGTAGTGATATTTTCATGCTTACTCTTATATAAAAATTTTCAGGCAATCCGTACCCGGAAACCAGATGGGAACGTCGGGGTGAAATTATTTCTGGCAGTGCTCGATATCGTGCTCGAAATGATCGAGATGGGTCTGTTTTGACAATTCGAGATGTTCGACTGGCCGACCACGGCGAATGGATGTGCATTGGAAATAATTCCATCGGCGGTGACTCGATTCGGTTCGATATATTCGTCCAAGTGGCACCCCAAATTCTTAAGCCAGAGCAAAAATCCTTTGTGTCGATTGCCGGCAGCGAACTTGAAATAGAGTGCGTGGCGTCGGGCAACCCTAAGGAAATGATTTCACTGTGATAGCAAAAATTTTATTTAACAGTCTAGTAAAAACAGGAGAAAAATACGGCGGAAATTTGTATGACACAATGAATAGTTAGCGACCCTAACAGAAAATTATGCGAAGTCACTTTTTTTTTTTGATATCTTATAACTTTCATTTAACGTCGCTATTTATCGTGTCATATAAAGTTTCGCCTTTTCCCCCCGTTTTTCTAGATTGTTAAATATTTTTTTTGCTGAAAATAATAGATTTTTTTTACTCAAATACAATATAGTATTAAGGAGGGGTTAGTCCTTAATTGTGTCTGGGTAAATAACGTGTCTTTATTTGTTCTTTTTCGCAAAGGCAATTTTTTTTATTTAAATTAAAGTCAAGTCAATTGTTTAGCGTGACCTTATAACCACATCCCTTGTTACATGTCAAATCACTTTATTAGCCCAAGTTGTTTTGGAGAAATGTGGATAATACAATTGTATCCAAATCGCATATTCTCTATTTCGACTCGACGACGCCCGACCATACAGGGGGTTACAGTTGCGTGGCGCGAAACGACGCGGGTGAATCAGTGCGCGAAATTGAAGTTCAAATTCAACTCCCGCCTCAGATTAAAAAGCAGCCGAATAAACGAGAGGTTGTTGTTGGGGATTCGGTTGTGCTCAATTGCAATATCATTGAAGGCGACCCCGATCCAGGGCAGCGTTTTAACAATTCAACTTTAACAAATTTGACAATAAGATGAATTATACATCGAAAA
This sequence comes from Oikopleura albicans, assembly GCA_004367875.1. Taxonomy (NCBI): domain Eukaryota; kingdom Metazoa; phylum Chordata; class Appendicularia; order Copelata; family Oikopleuridae; genus Oikopleura; species Oikopleura albicans. Next base: position 68,647 of record SCLG01000492.1, on the reverse strand, counting down.
AAAATTATCTGGTCATTTTTCGAAGTTTTCACCAACAAACATGATTTTTCTGAATTTTTTTTTTTGGGGGGGGGGGGTTGGAATTTTTTATAGATTGTTTCACTTTTTGAGAATTCGGTATTTTTCACGATAATATTATTCCAAGTTATGGTAGGAATTTTTTTATTCCAAGTTAATTTAGGAAAATTCTATCTCAAATTATTTTCTGAAAATTGGTATGCCAAATTATTTTAGGAAAATTTTATCCCAACTTATGTTGGCCCAATTTTTTATCTCAAATCATTTTCGAAAATTTTACCGATATTTCTACTCGGCATTCAAATTTAATGTTTTTTTTTTTGTTTTCATTACAAATGGTCAATAAAAAATGCTCAACGTTTACAAAAATAGTACAATTGTTTTTTGACAAATTATTAAAGAACTAGTTATATTGTTTCTGTAATACCTTTCCACCATTTTTTATTCCCATTTCTTTGTCAAATAAGCAATTGATAAAAAACGACGACAGAAATCAATTGGTATTTGAACGGTGAAAAAATTGACGGAACACAGAATGACGGTGCGGTCATGTTTCTAGAACGTCGTCAAACATTGAAAGTGTTGGTAGCAAGGCCTGACCACGCTGGACATTACCGTTGTGAGGCGCGTTCCCCCGCTGGTATCGATAAACTGGGATTCACGGTTCAAGTCTGGGAGCCGCCAAAAGTGACACATTCGGAGCAAGAAGTTAGTGGGGTCATCGGCTCAAGCCTCGCACTCGACTGCAGCGCTACCGGAAATCCGGCTCCAGAAGTGACCTGGAAAAAGGAAGGTATTTCACTTTTGCCTTCAATGCTACAGTCTTGAAGCATTGGGCTACAATTTTGGGAGCCTTAGAAGGCACAACCGAATACCAGAGCGAAAAAACAAATGTTAGTGGTAAATGGCAATTTATTCCCAAGCGGTTGGTTTTTAGCGGTTGTAAGTTTCAAAATCAGAAGCGCCGCGTCAAATACCCCTAGTAAAATGTTTTGTAGCAAAATATGAATAACTAAAAAAAATTTAGGAAGTCGCCCTACTTATAGTTAATTGGTTTACGGTTAAGGATCAAGTGAAACAATTTTGTATTTACACTACACTGTACATCTTTGATACTAAATTCTTGATTTTTCTTGGGACAGTGAATACCTTATTAAAGGATGGCAATGATATTGACGCCTTGTCCATAGTTAAGTCCAATGGGGCTCTGTTAATACCGGCTTTGGAACTCAACGAACATCGCGGGGAATATGTCTGCTTTGCCGAGAACATTGCTGGAAAGAAAGAAATAGCATTTAATGTTGATGTTTGGCAAACGCCGGACTTTTCCGATGAAGAACAGGTGGGTTACCGTAAATTTAAAAATATATAGTCATATTTATCCCCAACTCTTACTGAAAAAAAGATATCTAAATGAAATAGTGAAAGGAGCATGTTTGACGCCCAGGAGTTATTAATGTGGTGCAATGGAAACTATAATGGAAAAAAGCATGCTTCTCAAAAAAAAAACTGACTTGACGTTATAACGGTCACACCTTTTAACCAGATCCCCCTATAGTTGATATTTACCGACAAAAAATTGCGGTAAACCGAAATAGGTGACTAATCAAACTGTCGGTGGCGAGCTTGAGTTATATTGCGATGTTGACGGACATCCGCCACCCCGCATATCATGGTTGAAAAATAATCACCCACTTGGCTATCATACGGGATTGCGATTGGCGGAGTCAAACAAACGATTAACAATCGACTCCGTATCGCTCAACGATATCGGCCTGTTTCAATGTATCGCGGAGAATGATGCGGGAGAAAGTCGAAAAAATTTCAAAGTAAACATAAATCAGGCCCCGAAAATCTCAAAAAAAACGGGCAGCGAAGGCAATTATTTCACGCGAGAGTTGGATGAATCGTTGACATTAGGACGGAATCATAAAAAATAATCATTAAAAAATAATAGAATAACTGTATTTTTATAAGGCGTGTGCACTCAACCGCCCACTTACAGGCCGACTATTAATGCCTATACGCTCCACACATAAGCTCCCGTTTGTGATATTATGTTGCACTTCCGACAGTGTCTTATAACACTGCTGTTTGAAACCTAAGGGTTAACCCGTGTTTAAGTATTCCCATAGCTTTTGAAACTAAAATGATGGGCTGGCAGATTTCGTAGACAAATCTTTTTTTTGAATCCGGTCATTAGTTTGCAAAATAGAGTATGGTCAACCAATGCCGCAAATAACGTGGTTCAAAGATGACGCAGAACTGCATGGTATGAATATAATTGCCAGCGGCACAATTTTACAAATTCAAAGAGTTAAAGTCGACGATGAGGGCGTTTACCGATGTCTCGCCGAGAATATCGTTGGTGAGGATGAGCACGAGTGGACGTTGACGGTTAACACATCGCCTGTTATCACTTACACCTCACAGAGACGCTCAACGGTTTTAACCAATGAAGATTATGTCATTGATTGTAGGGCGTCGGGAAAACCGGTCCCTATTGTGTCCTGGACTCGAAATGGTCGACCACTCGTTGATGATCGAATTGAACTGGACAGCGATCAAGGCTTCAGTCGAGCCACAATTTCTAGTGTTATTTTGGAAGATAAAGGCACCTGGACTTGTGTTGCGACAAATGCCGCCGGTTCCGCAAAAATCGATTTCGAGCTGGAAGTATGGCAACCACCAGAATCAAGTGAAAATTTGGGCCTAGGTCAACCGGCCCCGACGAAAAACCACACGGCCGTCGTGTCCGCAAATTTGAACCTTCATTGTGATGTTGACGCTTTTCCCCCACCCGAAATAACATGGTATCACAATGGTCGTATAATATTTTTCGACAAATTAAAAGACGAGCTTCATTATGTGTTGTCAAAATCTAAGGAAAAGATAAAGAAATAAAAATTGTGATTTTTGCATGATCATACATGTGTATGATTGTATGTGATATTTGAACGAAAAGAATACTTATACCTGCTTCGGCGCCGTTGGTCCCTATTATGCATTTTTTCGCCAAAACGGTCCTTTAGTTATTTTGGGCCAATACGAGTACCCATTTAATCAAAAACGAATGTTGCCAAATTTTAGAACTCACAAAGTTAGTCAGAAAATGTGTAGAAATAAAATTCTTAAAATGTCTGTGACGAGCTCAAAATTTTTTGAAGGTCATATGTCTTAAAGCTTCAAAATATTATAGAGCTCCCTACACACATTCTATTTTTCCACATTTTTTACTAACTTTTTATGTTCTATAATTTGGCAAAATTGTTTTTTTTTTTTGATATTAAATGGGTTCTATTAGCCCAAAGTAATTGAACGGCCGTTTTGGGCGAAAAAATGTATAATAGGGACCAACGGCGCCGAAGCAGTTACAGATTATGTACATTACGTTTGCAAAAATAAATGGGCGTTACGTTTTGCAACATATAATCGAAACAGCTGCGGATAAAACATGCGCAACTCAGAAGTTTTGCACCAATTTTCACATTTTCCCGCCTTTAACATATGAACTCACGATTTGGATGGCGAAAAATTTTAAGTTGTTTACATTTTTGATCTTTTAATGAAGGAAATTCTGACGATTAATTCGGCGACTCGTAATGATGCGGGCGAGTGGCGATGTATTGCTAAAAATTTGGCGGGGAGCATGACTGCGAAACACATTGTCGAGATTTGGGAGCCGCCGGAAATTATCACCCAGACGACGCAAAAAATAATTCCCATATTAATTTTACAGGGGCGTACATTACGGCTCGAATGCCCGGCCAAGGGAAATTTCAAATACATTTTTTTCACATAAAAAAGTTTTTTTGCGATATTCTATAACCACCAAGCGTTACCACAAAAGTGGTTAACAAAATTTAAACTCAATTGGTCAATTAGTTTTCTCAAGAAATTTGAAATTAAAAAAGGGTAACCCAACCCCTACTCTGCAGTGGAGTCGTGACGGTATTCCGATTGAATATCTAAGCGATGACCGGTACGAAATAAAAGCCAATGGAACGCTGTTAGAAATTTCAGCTGCGGGGCTGCCCGATTCAACACGTTTCAAGTGTACGGCGACCAACGACGCTGGCATGAATTTTATCCACTACTCGATTGAGGTTCAAGTCCCACCAACAATCATGAGCAAAAATGTGGACCAGGAAGTAATTCAAGGCGAAACCGTTGTGATTAGATGTTCCGCAAGTGGTGTGCCCGAGCCAATGGTGGCCTGGTTTTTCAATGGTGCCCCGCTCAATACTGAGTTGAATAATAATGTGCGCATTTTACGCGGCGGTAGCGTTCTGTCCATATCAAATGCAAAGCCAGGGATTAAAATACACCTGATTGGCCACACAAAGGATAATCCTAAAAATTCTAGATTTTTGTTAAAAACTTTCCAAATTTGATCCCTATCACTAGGCGGAGCAGACGGGGCAGTATAAGTGTCGGGCCATCAACGCAGCCGGCAGCGATTCGTTCAACTATGATCTGGCGGTTAATGTTCCGCCGGAAATTCTTGGCGGTAAATCTTCGGAAACCGCGTTTATTGACGGTATTGTTCGAAAAGGGGTTCGTTTGGAATGTAAGATCAAACAAGGTATTCCACATCCTACCATTAAATGGGAAAAAGATGGCGTTATTCTTCAACGATCGTCGAATCTCCATTTCTTAAATAAAGGTCAAACTTTACAGATCGTACAGGAAAGGGTGACCGTTTAGTAACGACCAGGGATCAGTACAAATGGCTTTTGGCTTGATATTTTTTGATGGCGCAAAGCCATTTTTGGAGCGCTATAAAATATGGCATATGGCTAGGGTCACCGCCTGGGTACAAGGTACACGAAATCGTGGTCTGAACGTTCTCATTTTTTTAAGAAATGATAGACTGTACGGTATATTATATACCCGATAATATTTTGGCGGTTTTCCCGGTTTAATTTCTGACCGGTACAATTTGGAGACTTTTTAATGCTACCATCGAATCCGCAGTGGTCGTTTACCCCTTTAAAATATCTTAACCCGTGAATCACAGAAACTTCAAAATCGGTTAAAAATTCCAGGCGGCTACCCTACATATGGGCCGCCATACGATATGATATGACACTAACGATTTTTTTTTACTATAAGCATATTCTAAATATACCCTAAACAGGTTGATGAGGACACTGGTGGACGGTATACTTGCACGGTTCGTAACACAGCGGGCAGTGATTACAGGAGTTATGTCATTTCGGTCCATCAGCCGCCTGTTCTAGAACATTTGTCCGGTGGTGATGAATTGCAAATCATTGAATTCGGCAGCGTCACTTTAGATTGCAGCATAACAGGCGGTAATCTGAATTGGACAAAAGATGGATACCCTGTTGTAGAATCGGAATATCATCGTTTTTCGCCGGCCAATCGAAAGCTGTATATCCTAAATGCGCATCAGTCGGACGAAGGCGTTTATGAATGTACTGGTACGAATATGGCCGGTAGCACCTCGCGTATGATTACAGCAACGGGTTACTATGTTGAGCCACACAGGGTCGCCAAATAAGTGTCGTTTTCGTAACTTAGAAACTGACCGTTATCTCATAAACCCATGATTTATTGATTTGGCCCGTTGTTCGTAATTATTATTTTTTTTTTGCGTTATTTGTTTAATTTTACTAATTTTTAGCTTTAATTTCAGTTTAATAACAATTATCAGAATAAGCTGGTCAGCGACCCTAATTTGCGGTTCAATTATATTTTTCACGAAAAAACAAGATTTGGCGAAATGACCATTATTTTCTCTATCTTGTCGGCTGTTTCTAAAACCCTACGATAGTTAACATCCTCATTCCGCCCAAAATTATGCGTGAAATTGACGCCATCATCTGGGACGATACGGATAGTTCCTATGTTGAGGATGGACTCGAGCTGAATTGTCCAGCAGAGGGCGTACCTGAGCCGGAAATTTCGTGGTTCAAACTTGGTACGCCGGTTGATCGGCTCCATGGCGACGTGAAAATCGCCGGCAATTCGCTCAAATTTCCTGCGGTGAAGGCTGACCACGCTGGTACTTATATGTGTGTTGCGCAAAATCAAGCCGGTACCGACCAGTTTGACGTTGAATTGATCGTTCGTGAAGCACCAAAGGATAGAGATAGAAATCATTGCACAATTTATATTCCAATCGTATCATAAAAATAGTTTGTACAGGCGTTGTCGGTTAAGGCTTATGTGTGCTGGATCCAGCTGGATCCAGTTGGAACGCTTTATGAATTTTTTCAACTTACTAAAATTTCACCTTGTTTCTTCTTTTATGATATTTTTTCGGTCGAATAGTCAAAATGAATAAGTCAGAATTGGTCGAAATCACACTTTCGACCAATATTTGTCTGGTCGAAAGTGTAAACGGAATAAGATTTCGTCTCAAATTTTCGACCAACTCTGACTCATGCATTTTGACCTTTCGACGGCTTATACGTTCGTATAAAAAATACATGATACCAATTTATTCGGTGATGTTTATTTACTATCGCCCATATGATATGTGAAAATTTTAGGGTATGGAGCAAAGATTTACTAAGTTCTAATAGTCTTAATAGACAATGCAGGGTTTGAATCTCTAAAACAGGCCTTAATGGAACCCGATATCGACGTCTTTCAAGGCCGTAGTTTATTACTTCAATGTAATATTACCGGGCGCCCCTTGCCGACAATTACGTGGTACAAAGACAATCAAATAATCGAAACAACACCAAGGATAGGATTCACAGTTTTTCAGTTTTTCTAGTGTGGTCATTCATTTTCAAAAAAATAGTACACAGGGTGCGCAGTTTACGACGCAATTTCAGGCCAAAAATTCTAGTAAATCAGTTGGTTATTTTCATTCTTATTCGTCACTTTGTCGTTAATCTTCGACCTTTTTAAGATTTTTTTTCTTAACGATTAACTGCGCCCTTCTTGTACGATGTATAGGGGATCATCGTGAAACTTGACGGAAAATTGTTATATCGTGTTTTGCTTTGAAAGAGAATTTTTTTCTAGGGTGTAACATAGGCCTTGAAATCCAAATAAAAACTGTCTAAAGCGGAAATCAAGTTAACCCTTGGGGACCTGTTGCCCTCATATCTCATCAAAATGAGTTCAAATCAAAAATCGCTGATGGGTCAAACTAAATTTCATGGTGAAAATTTTTAACAAAAAAACGGAATTTTTTCTCAATTTGTATTTTCAAAAGTTTCCTGAGATGACTTTTGAGACATCTGACGATTTTCTATTAGTTCAGATAGATTTTTACTACCCCGTCCACAAACTTTACAAAACGGTCATAACAGGTTTTTGTTATGATCATCACGCAGTGTCCCCTACAGGTTATACAAACACCTGTGACCCACTGGAGTTAATATTCCAATTTAACATATTAAAATTTTCCCAAAATAGTGGGGTAAATCAAAACTCTAGAGAATTTATTTGAATCTTTCTGTAGAGTCTATATTTCGCCAGATAGAACACGCCTTCAGATTTTTTCGGTTCAGCAAGAAAATGGCGGACAGTATCAGTGTATTGCGGACAATGTGGTTGGCCAATCGAGCGGAATTTCCAAAGTTACTGTTCTTCAATCACCCGAGTTGAAAGAAAAATTCACGTCCATTGAGACGGTTATCGGGGAAGACCTAGAACTTAGTTGCCGCACTAATATTGTACCGCCACCTAGTGTCAAGTGGTATTTTGACGGGTCGATTTTGTCCGACTCCTTTTTGAGCATACCGAGGGGCGATGCCGTTCCAGATTGGCTTCGAAATTTGTAGACTCATCCAATCTTACCGAATCAGCACCGCGGTTTTTCGGAGAATTATTTTACGTCCTGGATAAAATCGTTTTCTTCCAAAAGTGATTCTTTGAAAAACCGCGGTGCCTAAAGAATATATTTAACCGTCAGGGCTCGGCACAATGGGCTCGCTCAGCCTTGCGAACAAAATTTTTAATACCAGTGAGTCAAGACGAGCCGAGCTAAGGAAAATTTCATAAGGCCCGAGAATGATTTCGAAGCCGATATTCAGACTATAAATCCTACGAAATAATCGACGATGGTCAAGTCCTTCATTTAAATAATGTCAAAATGGCCGATAAGGGTCAATATAAATGCACGGTAACAAATGCAGTTGGTACCGATTTTACGACCTTCAATGTGGATACCATAACGCCGCCTAGTATCGAAAACCGAAATAAGGATTCAGAGTTAACTGGAGTGCTCGGTGAGACAGTTGTGCTAGAGTGTGCGACTGTAGGGATTCCGATGCCGTCCGTGACCTGGTTTCGGGATGGGAATAAGCTCCAGTCGATTCGCGGATCAATTCAAATATCAGTTGATAATCATAAGTTAAGTTTAATCAATATCTCACCGAGCATCGCCGGAAAATACTACTGTCAGGCATCAGAGTTTGATGTATAATCATAATGTTTTATTTAACTGTAAATGTCGTAATCACAGGCGGCCTTCTACGTATACATATGGTGTGCAGTTAAACGGCCAGCAGTAAAACGACCTACGCATTGAGCCATTAAGCCGCCAATTTGCTGTTAAGCAGCCTCTTTATTAGACACTTTGGTAGGCACTTAGGTGTCGTCCCCTATTTTTTACGAAAATGGCTCTTGGACGTAAACCACTTATAAAGTGCCGTACCCTCCTTAAGTGCCGTCCCTTCCTTAAGTGCCGTGTTTTTGGTGCTTTGAGTGCATCACTTAAGAGGGGGAGGACTTTAAGTGCCAAGTATCAGATTAGGGCCCATAGTCTATGACTCATTACACCTTCTTCGACCTTTTATTGCTAAAATTTTAAATAATCATTTATTGAATCACCGTTTTTCAAAATTAAATCTAATTCAAACTCAAGTCAGGCCGAGAATAAAGCCGGCATCCAGCGGAAGGCTTTCGACATAATCGTTTATGTTCCGCCAAAAACAACCACCGAAAAGCTCGTTGAGAGTCGGGTTGATGGCGAGACGGCTTTGACATGTTATGCGTCTGGCACTCCGGAGCCACAAATTAAATGGATGAAAAACGGCCAGCCTATCACGGGCAGTCGTTTTAGCCAGGAGGAAAATGTGCTGGTTATTTCACAAATTTCGGTGTCAGATCAAGGCACATATTGGTGTATCGCGACAAATAAAGCTGGCGATCATCAAAGTTCCACGCAATTAGTTGTTTTAGAGAAGGGTTCAAACACAGGGCAGTCAGTGTATTTGGCACATATAAAGTACACCAGATGTACCTTTATCATACTGGTGTTGGTAACGAGTTTGTCACCGAGCTGGACGGTACTAGTTGTATATTGAGTTATGGGACTCGTTAATATACGACAAGTCCCCTCAGCTCGGTGACAAACTCATCACCACCACCAGTAGGGGAATTTGGGCTAAAATGGATCAAGATAACGAAAGATAGGCGCTACAATCCAAAATAAAGGAACATTTTTTCTCATAAGCCGTTGACGACTAATCCACAAAGTTTTAACCCTAACTTAACAAGCCCCATACATCGAGGGAAATTACTATAATGAATTGACTGTGGAGTCAAAAGACAAACTCGTATTGGAATGTAATATTCTGACCGGAAATCCGCCACCGGTAATACGGTGGTTCAAGGACGATTCGCCAATCAACTTGTCCAATCGGGTCTCGGTACTTAGATCTGGGACGCGTCTTAGAATCAAACCGGTAACTCAATTGGACGCCGGTAGATATGGATGTCATGCCGAGAATGATGCCGGTAGCACCAAAAAAGAGTTTTCCGTTGAGGTCGTCATTGGCGCAAAAGTTGAAGCCGATTTTGACCTTGTCAATGTGCAAACGGTCGGCGAAAGTGCACAATTCAATTGCATTGCGTCCGGGACACCGCAACCACAAATCACATGGGAACATAACGGCCTTATATTAGAGAAGAACAGCGCTAGTGACGGATTAAAGAAAATTCACAATTTTTGAAAAAAAAAACATACAGGGGTAGTCAAATGCGCAGACCCCAAATTGTTTACATATTTTTCGAACCATTTTAAGGTAAAAAAGTGAATTATCAAAAAAAATTTTTGGACCGCCTTTTGATATACCATTGATATTAATTTTTTTTGCCATTGATAATATAAAAAAGCTAGATTAAAACTGTCCGGAATTTCGTGGACATAGTTTTTAGCTCTTCCGCTCACGCACGGGCCGTTATCTTGCTTTTATTACGTAACAAATTGTTTTTTCGAAGAGATAATAAATGTATATATATTATTCACCACAGGCTGTGGTCCACAGTTCATACTTTTAATCCGTCTTACAGGGACATATTTTTTCGTCTCGGAGGTCAAACATTAATTATTGATCCGATATCGTTGGACTGGGCCGGAAATTTAACCTGTCGTGCTACAAATGAGGCTGGCAGTGAGGAGTTCACGACCGAGCTGGAAGTTTTTCAGCCGCCCTTTTTCATAAATGTGCTCAATGATTCGGTTAGCGTTATTGCCGGCGACAGTCTTGATTTGAACTGTTCGGCCGACGGTGTCCCGCCGCCGGTCATTTTTTGGGAATTCGAAGATCGAGTGATTGAAATGGAACGGTCGATTGGATCATCTGTTCTGTTCAAAACGGACATTACCGAAGGCATGGCGGGAACGTACTCGTGCATTGCCTCCTCATTGGCGGGAATTGCGCGACGTGAAATCAATATCTTTGTCCATAGTCCGCCGGAGATGATAATTATTTCGGGTGGTGGTAAAAACGCGAACGGAAACACGACACGGGTTTCATTATTTAAAATGTTCATTCCTTTTTCACTGTCATGGACACATTTACGTTTTGCTAAAATGTAATATGTGCGACTGTAAACTCGCTGTCCGAGAAAATCTATTTTTACGTAGTATTTCGTAAAATTGGCTGAAATTGATACAAAAAAACGATATGATATTTGAAACCAGCCGAGTTTCTTTGTCACTTAAAACATAGAGAAGTATTTAGAACCATACTTAAAAGTGCCCTAAAAAGTTATTCAAAAAGTGCTTTCTTCTGTTTTCTCCAAAATACTTTTTCTTGGATTTTCTCCAAAAATATCTCCGAATTTAATTGGAAACAGCAGTTATAAATTATAATTTATAATACAAAATGTAACCAATAAAAAGGGTACGGAGGACAATCCAATCACAAAACAGCCTCACGAATCTCAGGTACTTGTTTTGGAGTGCGTCTCTGAGGCTAACCCGCCGCCGACCGTTCGCTGGCTCTTCAACGGACTCGAGGTGTCTGCCGCTAGCAAATACTCATTTTCGCCGAATGGCCAAATCCTGACGATCGACCCAATTACTGAGCTGGACACTGGTCGCTACTCATGTATTTCAGAAAATATTGCCGGTTATGCTGAGCGGTTTTGGGAGGTCGATGTGTTCACACAGCCGGTAATAGTCTACTCCCCTCCCGCAGAGTTAAACAATCTGGTGCACCAGTCAATCACGATCGAATGTGAGGCACATGGCAACCCCGTTCCTGCTATTACATGGCAAAAGTTTAGGGTTAACAACTATTTTTGGTGGCCCGTCATTTGGGCCCCGCTCAAGACTCATTTCAAAAAAATATTTTAAAATATCGTAAAAATAGCCTCTTTATTTAACTCCGTGATAAACGTCTTCAAAAACGACATTTTGGCCCCGTGCGCAATTTTCGCTTCCAAACCGCCATTTGGGTCCCGTGTCGTCGTGCGCGTTTTCTCTCTATGTCACGACATTTGGGCCCGTCCGGTCAAAATGTATGGTACCGTATTTTTAATACTAGAATAACCAAAAAAAATATACTTAAAAGTGAATTATTGGTTTTATATCTGTCCCGTTGGAAGAATGGTTTGAATAATAGGAAACAAATAAAATGAAATAATAATAACACAGCAAAGCCCCCTGGATTCATGGGTCACTAGACCGACCTCTCATATATTGGTTCTCTACGGTCTCTCAAAAAAAAGGTGCAAATTTGATAGTTGAATACAGCGGATATTCATATTTGTAGTTTTGCAGTTTGCTTCATTATCTTGCAGGGTTTCCAATACCAAAGTTACAAGGGTTACTACGAAAATTGCGATAATGGCGCCGCGCAGGGGTTATAAAAAATAGACGTAATCTTGCTAACCTAATAAAAGAACGGTCATGCGTTGGAACCTTCCCGTCACATCATAATTGAAAACGGCGAGGGAAGGAGTACGATTACAATTCCAGATTCAGGCACATATGATTCTGGAGCATATACTTGCACGGCCATGAATCAGGCCGGAAGAGAACAGTCCTCCACGGCAATTTCAGTTGAGTCGCCACCCTCGATAAAGTTAGGGGCCAACGCCGTCAACGCCGACATTAACGAACAGGTTGTGTTGGACTGTGAGGCTCAGGAAGAGTATTCGAAATTAAAGATTTTTCGTTTGAGGTGCATAGTCACTTAACATAAGTAGTCACTTAACATAAGTCACTTAACATAAGTAAGAGTTGGTTTATTTTAAAATAAACTATGCAAGTCGTTTAGTGGAGGTAAGGGGAAGATAATAACCGATAATTCAAACAATTTTGACCACTTTTTATGCCTTTAAGGCCGTGATAAAGTGAACTTGGGCAAAAATGGATAACCCAACTACAATACACTTTTTAAAAATGTTTTTCCTTACCGCTTATCTTTCTTTCCTGACTTAAATCAAAAAACAAATATTTTCGAACCAACTTGGTCCAATAATCAAAACGCAAAAATAATGCTATTTTTTTAACCTAAGAGAAGGTAATTTTTAGTCTTTTTGAAAAGATGATCGTAGTCAACGTGTAGGAATTGTTTCAACTATCAGAAAAAATTTTTAGACTCCTTTGAACCGTAAAATTGCGTCCGCCGTGGAAATGTCTTAAAAATTCTAGAATACAAATCTGCGACATTTCTACGGTGGACCCTCATCATGTCGCGCCAGACTGATTTACAAAATTGATAAAACCGATCAATTCTAATTCTCGCCAGGGATCCCCAGAGCCCCTAGTGACTTGGTTTAAAGACGGCATTCCAATTCCAAAATCGCGAATTTCACAATTTTTGGTTCGTGGCGGCTCCATTCAACTGCCCGCCGTCACCGTGGATGATGTTGGCCGTTATACTTGTCAGGTGGAAAATATTCATGGCACCGATGAACGACATATCACCCTTAACGTTTATCTCCCGCCCACGATTAAAACGACCGGCGAAGAAAGTTTTACACTGTCAGTAGGACAATCCATGTCCGTGCCGTGCGAAGCCACCGGTAATCCGAAACCAAAAGTGGCCTGGTACAATAATGACGTTATGATTAAGTCAAACAATCAAGACGAGATTCATGTCGACGCAAAAGGAAACCTTATTATTCCTTTAGCAGATAAGAAATGGTTGTAAATATTCACCTTGCTTTGACGGATATATATGGGGTCAGTAAATCTTTTCTAGAAAATTATAGTATCAGTAGCTTTATTGAACGGTCTAACTCCAAAATGACAAAATCGGGTTTCCGCCAAATTGTTCTTATTTATTTTTTTTGTTGCCATTGTCAATTCTGGCACCTAGGGGTTAAAAATTAGTTTCGATTTTAGTATCAAAGTTTTCGGCGTGTAGTACCCCTAACAAGTTTCAGTTTTTAACTCTCGAACCTAAAAATATCGATTTTTGTGTTCCTATTGTCAATTCTCGTACCTATGGGTTAAAATTCGTTCCAATTTTAGCACAAAACTTTTCAGGGCAATAAACTAGCGAAGTTTCAGTTTTTAACTCTGGGTTATACGTAGTTTTGCGCATTGCAACAATTGCATAACCATTTTGCCAGTCGCTTTCGGGCGAATATTATTGTGCGGCGGAAAATATTGCTGGGGTGGCGAAAATGTACATATACATTGACGTCGTGGCGCCGCCTCGATTTTCCACCACATTCAACACCAATGTTGAACTCTTCGAACACGGGACGGCCATAGTTACGTGCGAGGCCCAAGGAACCCCGAAACCGGCGGTCTCGTGGCAACGTAACGGTCATCTCTTGAAGAACCGGGGTAATGTTCGACAGATGAATGATCAGTTAATTATTGAGGATGCCAGTCGCGATGATGGTGGAACATATGTCTGTTTGGCGCAGAATAGCGCGGGAACAGCGCTCCTTGAGGTCGCCATCAGTGTCGGGTTTTTAATTTTATTTTATCGAAATCTCTGACAAGTATGCTGCTGGGCAAATACCTAAAATTTATGAACTTTCATTTTTCAATTAAGTTTGATCCAGCGATTTATTTAAGCCTACTATTTTAAGATGATATAAAGACTCATTTTCCTTTTTTTCATTCTGAACTGGGGTGCCCCTTTCAAGTTAAAAGTTTCAACCCTCTTTGTAAATGGGATGGGCACCCCAGTTTTTAAAAAAAATGGAAATTGAGTCTTTTTATCGTCTTTAGACATGCCGACACGGTATACTAGAAACGATTGGGCAATTTTCATGAGACTCAAACGGTAATATACACCACCTAACAGGTTACCTTACCTTTATAAGCGCTCAGGCGGCGGTAAGATAACTCCTCAAGACGTTTGATTATCAATTATTATTATTTTAAATAATTGGAAACCTCGGTTCGTTTTGGCCGAAAAAGTAGTAATATAACCAAATCTTGAGTTAACCACTGTTAAGATAAGAAGCTAGGTGGTGTACGCTGTATTCGTTGAATTGGTGAATACAAATATTTCTAAACCCATCATAGTGTTTTAATTCCACCCGAGATTCGTTTGTCGCCGCGATGGACGGCAATTGCCGGATTGCCATTTTCGGTACAACCCATTTCTCTCCGAGGCAATCCGACGCCGGAATTGAGCTGGTATCGAAATGGAAAGCGACTCGAACCAACAGAAAAAGTCAATTACGATTCGAAATCCGGACGATTGTTATTTGTAGTCTTAGATGTTCAGGACGCTGGGCGTTATAGCCTAAAGGCCGAAAGTAAGGCCGGGTATGATGAGCAACAAGTTATTATTGTTGTTTTGGAAGCACCTTGGGTACGATTACAGGAATGGTTCAAAAAGTTCAATTCTACCCACCAATTTAACCATATTTTTTTTTTCGCATTTGAAAAGTATTCGAATTGTTTTGGTAAAGTGGTATTACAAGTCTGTTATAGTATATACTGTTATACACCGCTTGAGGGTTTATCAGGCCCCCCTTTATCAGGCCACTTCGCCCGCTCGTGCGCTTATCAGGCCACTTTTTTTCCCAAAAATTTTTCGCCAATCCCACCCACGCACTGAGGGTTTATCAGGCCACCTGAGGGTTTATCAGGCCACTTGTGGTGTTAGTTTGTACCCGCGAATGGGTTTATCCGGCCATTTTCTCGTATTTCGCGAACCTGAAAATATCGGGCACTATGTGAAAGAGAGAAATAGTATACGGTCACTTGAAGATATGTGTTTAAGTTCATTATACGCTCTTAACTCTCAGGGGGAAGGAGTTTTTGGGAACCCGTAGGGGGGAAATGCGTGTAAATAAACACGCACTTAAAAAATTAACAATAATTCGCAATAATTCAAAAAAGTGGTAAAGCCAAGTTGTAGAGCTTGTCAAACTACGTCGATTTGACTTTTCAGAAATTGAATTTGGCCACCAGGGCCCCTAGAGAGTTGTTTGAAATCTCGAACCTACGCTAAAAAACACCGTCAATCGAATTTTCTCGAAAAGTTGAGGGGGGTCACTAATACCCGTTTTGACCTACGGGGCCTCCATATACCCTAAATCGACCAAAAAAACCAGTTGCGTGTCTATTTACACGCACTTGTCCCCGTGAGTTAAGGTTTCTCTATTAACCCAAATTAATAATCATACGAAAAATTTTCATTTTTTTTCCAATATATGACCTTCAATCCTATTTAAAATGTAATATTATTTCAATTAAATTAGATTGAACAATGAGTAATATGATACGATCTAAAAATTCCCCGCTCGTAATAGTAGCTAATTTGTATAATACAATTTGCGAAATTCCCCGCTCGTCCGCTTATCAGGCCACCTTGTTTTCCACATTTTCCAGCTCTTCCGCCTACGCCCTTGGGGTTTATCAGGCCGCCTGAGGGTTTATGAGGCCATTTTTGGAAGGTGAAAGTGGCCTGATAACCCCTCAAGCGGTGTAGTTATACTGTACAGTAACTGTCATTTTCCGCCTACGCACTACATACTTACAGTAACTGTCATTTTCCGCCTACGCACTACATACTTACAGTAATGGTTCGACTTTAAGTAAAAGTTTTTTGTTCTGTTTTTGGGTTTACTTTAAGCAGATAGGCGGAACTGTTACTTTTGTAGTGCGTAGGCGGAAAAAATGACTGTTAATTCAAGAAATTAGGTGGTTATAATATGTGGTAAACCTAAACGCTTTATTGAAATGAAACTTTATAATGAAATCGAAACTTTTGGGTTTTATTTATTTATTTGGTTGGAAGTGACCTTATATTCACATATTTTTTCAGTTTTGTTAAAAATACAAATAGGATATAAGCACGCTGTTTTGAATTTAAAAAAAGGACACCGAGAGTACCATAATTGAGGCGACGGGCGGTACCTCACTCGTGGTTCCAATAAGTACTGGTGGTGTACCCACTGCAGATGTAACTTGGTACCACAATGACATACGAATTAATTCCAATGGGCGTCGTATGGTTTCCTTCAATGGGCTGCGCTTTGCCCAAATTAAAGTGTCGGACGCTGGGCGTTATAAAATCCGAGTCGTTAATTCTGCTGGTTCGAGTTCGTTAACATTTGAGATAAATGTTAACGTTGCGCCGGTTTTTACGCACGAGCCTCCGGTAACATTCCCGGTTCGTAAAGGCGACCAATTACGCCTGTCGTGTTCAGCCAGTGGAACTCCTAGTCCAGTTATATCATGGGAATTTGACGGCCATATTAATGTTGCCGATTACGTCAAGGTAAAGTTGTTGGTTACAATGTTTCGAATTTTCTCCGTTATAAGCACATGTCAGTTTTGTTGCAGTAAGGTCAAGTAAATTACTAAACAAGCGTAAAATTGATTTAATAAACAGGGGGATTGGTTATACGGTCAGCCATTTGGGCCGTTATAAGGTCAAGTCAGTTTTTTGGACTAAGGTCAAGTTACGTTTTTGAGAAGCATGCTTTTAGGGGAAAAATCTTCAAACTCATGTCTTTTTTAAGATTTTTGGACCTTTTTCAAAAACAATTTCATTATATTTGTGATGGTTATAACGTCATGTATGTATTTAAATGCTTTTAAGGTCATGTGGCCTTTATAGGCGTTGACCTACCACCTTTAAAGTCATTTATTTGACTCATTAAAACTTTCGAGTTGCGTCCTTATATTCTATTTTTTATCAAGATGATATTCAAAAATGCATTTATCTTTTTTTGATTAATTAGGGTTATATGTAAATTTGTTCCCTCTTCCTATGGATTTAATACACCAGCCAGGTTTAAAATGTTTCAATATATATTTGAAATATTAAGGTTACGCCAGGACTGTCGACCTTATCGATACAAAATGTTGACTCTTCACATGGGGGTGTGTACACATGTATTGCTTCCAATGCCGTTGGAGTTGAGACGACTATAACCACGGTTGCGGTCGAAACGCCGCCGGTCATCAAGTCACGAGTTAACACGACCATTTCAACCCGCACCGGGCACAGTGTGACATTTGACTGTCATGCAGATGGCGACCCACAGCGACGGCTAACAAAATATTTCTTTAGATTCTAAATATGAAAGGCTTACATCATTCCCAACTAAAAAGCCGTAAAAGGCGAAACTCCCGAATAAAACCGTTTGATGCTAAAACCTTATTCCGAGCCTGTCAAGGTAGGTGACCGTGGTGTTTCTAATCAAATTCAGAGAAAGTACAAGAAAAAGTTTTTCGAGGAAAACGTTTTTCGGAGAAATATATAAGAAATGGTTCTCCGCAGAAAATACTTCATAAAATACACAGAGTGCGCCGTTAACCGGCACCCCGTTAACCGGCAGCGCCTACGCTATTTTCTGTTAACCGGCAGTTTTTTGGTCAAAAATTTTCCAGCAAAAACGCCCACGCATGTACCCAAATAACGTTTTTTTTTTTCAGGCGTTTAAATCAATGGGCAACTTGCGAAAGATTATTATTTTGTAAGACAGGATTATTTTACAATGTAGAAGTTCCAAAAAAAGTTTGCAATCCTTATTTTCCGTTAATTGTAAGGTCGCAATTTTTCCGTGATTCCGCATACGCATGTCTCCGTTAACCGGACTATTTGCGGTTAACCGGCAGTTTTTCAAAAAAAGTTTGCTGCCGGTTAACGGCGCACCCTGTGTACTAGTTTTGCGAACTTTTTGAGTCCGCTCACGCCTACGCAGTTATTGCGCAATTTGTTTCATAATTTTTGAGAAATTCGTTTTTGAGTATTATACTTCGGCCAGATAACTGTACAGAAAAACGTTTTTTGTGGATATTACAAGAAAACGTGTTTCTGATTTTTTTTTTTGGAGAAAATATCCTAAATTTAAATCGTCATATAAGTTTGTTAGTCGGCCTTAGCCGTTATATACCTGGACACATAACAACGTTAAAGTCGAAAATTCTAACCATTATCATCTAACTACGAATGGAACGCTTACAATCTCTAACGTTGGTGATGGCGACTCTGGTGAAATACGATGTGCCGCACATAACCAAGCCGGGGTACAGCATGGCCGATTCAACCTCATTGTCGTTTTACCACCACGTATTCTCACTGGTCCAGGCATGGATTTTCAGATCGGTTATATTAACGCCACCTGACGGGTTTTCTTACCAGTAGTTATAAGATAACTGTTATCTAAACACTTTTTGGACCAGCAAACATCGAGGTTTTAATTACACACGGTGCGCAGTTAACCGCCACCCTTCGCCGCGTCCTCAACTGGCGGTTAACTGCAAAAGTGGCGGTTAACTGCGCAGTGCGTAGGCGATTTACTTGGAAAAAGTGGCGGTTAACTGCAAATAAGGGTGATAGTGTCAAAGTGGCGGTTAACGGCAAATTAGCGTTTTTGACCAATCAGAATTCAACACTTTTGGAAAAAAAAACCAAAAATGACGACTCATAATTTTAAATTGAAAAATTATCATGATATGAAAAATCTTAGAATATTTGAATAAAATAAATTGCAATATAAGTTTTTAATTAGAAGTTTCAAATTACAGGGGTCTGGTTATAAGGTCAAGCCCCAAAAAATGACTTGACCTTAATGCACTCCAAAAAATGACTTGACCTTAGTGCAAAAAAGATGACTTGACCTTTTAACGGTCACACCTTGTGACCTTATAACCAGATCCCCTGTAGTTTTTTATTGAAAAATTATCAAAAACCGGAAATTATCCGGAATTGACCCTTAATTTTAAATATTTTAAAGCTCTGAAATTAACGATTGAAAAAAGAACATAATTGGTTTTTCTAAGAACGCCAGTATGTACGGAATAAAAAAATAATTTATTTTTGAACTAACCTAACAAAGTAAGTTGACGAAAACCTTGCACAAAAACAGGCATTGATCATTAAAATAGTAAAATTAATTAAAATAGTAAAATTAATCACTCAAGTTCATTATTTCACCAAAAATTCCCGTATATGTTAAAATTCCAAAAGGCGGTTAACTGCAAACTGGCGGTTAACTGCGCAGGGCGTAGGCGTGATCGCTGGAAAATAGTGGGACCCCTAACTGGCGGTTAACTGCAAAAGTGGCGGTTAAGAGGGTGGCGGTTAACTGCGCATCGTGTGTATTTTACCAAAAGCCCTGATCAGTTATCTTATCAAAGATGGTTATCTTGCCGTTTTTAGCTTTAATAAAAGTATAACTTCTTAAAGATAATCCGTCAACTGCTGTACTAAACGGCTAAAGTTCATTTGATATAATGTTAAAAGGTATCGGTGAACCCCTTTTTTCAGTAGAATCATGTCTTTTTGAACTACAGTCCCTTGTCTCAATAAAGACGTACTCAATACAGACGATTGCTTCCAATACGGACTCTTTTTGTGAAAAAATATCCCCAAACAGTCGAAAAATGAACACTTTATGACAATTCACCCCAATACGGACGCTACTTTCAAATTTCAAACTCGTCAGTATTGGAAGTAAGGACTGTCTTTAGAACTCAAGGTCAAGCCTGTTCGTTTTTTGTAGGGAAGGTATAATTGTTTGTAAAATCCAAAACAGGAATGCATCGAATCGAGTTTGGTGATGATGTGGTGTTGGACTGTTTGCTGGATGCCGATGGGAGTAGTAATACGACGGTCACGTGGCGTTTCCGAGGCGCAAAAGTGCACGAATCCGACCGCATACATTTCCGATTAGATCATGCATTGATCATTTCTTCGGCACTGCTATCAGATACCGGTGAGTATGCATGTATTGCGCATAACGAAGTAGGCAATGACGCCGCAAAAGGCAGGGTGAGCCAA
This sequence comes from Oikopleura albicans, assembly GCA_004367875.1. Classification (NCBI taxonomy): domain Eukaryota; kingdom Metazoa; phylum Chordata; class Appendicularia; order Copelata; family Oikopleuridae; genus Oikopleura; species Oikopleura albicans. Next base: position 48,191 of record SCLG01000492.1, on the reverse strand, counting down.
AGACTTTAAGTTTAAGACTTTAAGTTTCATAATATGAAATCATTCATCGCGCTCAGCATGATTTTTCTTCCTCGAAATTTACGTAAATTAACAGTTTTTCAAAAGTTTTCAAGCACTTCCGCCTTCGTCCTACCCACGTAAGTTGACAAAACGCAAGAAAGTGAACAAAATTCACTCAAGTTAACATTTTTTTCCAGAGGTTTTGTTAACTTACGTAGGTAGGTGGTGTATAAAATTTGACCTTTAAAATTTTACCTTTAAAATTTTACCTTTAAAATTTGACCTATAAAATTGAGCTATAAAAATCCAGAAACTGGACTGAGGCAATTAAGAATTGTGAATTAATGGTATTATTTTGTATTATTGTATTTATTGTATTATTGTATTATTTTTTTATTTCTAAATTGAAACGGCCCTTGGATTTGAGTTCAGTATCAAAAACTGTGCAAGCTTCTTTTATGACTAACCCAAAAAAGGCAAATTAACAGTTTGGCGTAATGGTGAATGGAGCACGTGGGAACAATTTGGCCAATGTTCGACTTCATGCGGCAACGGCGAGAAGAAAAGAAAGCGACTATGTAATTCACCGCCGCCCGCAAACGGCGGTGTGTGCCCACCTGACGATCCCGCACAAGAAATGATATCCTGCCTGAACCGACCATGTCCTATAAATGGCTACTTTACACAATGGACAAATTGGAGTGCGTGTAGTGCCCGGTGTGGTGTTGGTTTCAAGGACCGCATGCGGAGCTGCATACCCCCTCAATGGGGCGGTAATGCATGTCATGGTTCATTGAGGGAGGAGGACAGCTGTAACCGCGGCGAGTGTATCATTGACGGCCAGTGGGGTCAATGGACAAGGTCCGCGTTCCACATTAACTCTCAGGGGAAGGACTTTTTGATAACCCGTTGGGGGAAAATTGTGTGCACGTATGCAAACACTTCAAAATTCACAATAATTCTGGTGAAACTGGTAAAGCCAGGTTTGTAGAGCTTGTCAAACTACGTCGATCTGACTATTAAGAAATTGATTTGGCCAACCAGGGCCCCCTAGAGAGCTGTTTGAAATATCCAACCTACACAAAAAAAAA